>RCUC01134042.1:0-16579 GCA_003697995.1 Taxidea taxus jeffersonii
CCTGGGAGCCTCGGCGCCTAGGGCGGGGCTCGGGCTGAGACGGAGCCGTTTAGTCACCCGAGAGGTGGCCATCCGCCGTAATCCCGGACTAAAGCCTCGCTAAGCCCTGGTTGCCGGCTCGCTCCGGGGCTGGCCGGGCGGTCACAGGTCAGGGCCCGGCCAGGAGCGCCTCTCTCGCCCCCGCGCACGTCACGCGGTTCGCCCTTTCTCACCCCCAGACCCCCAACAGCAACAGTCAACACCCCCCTCCCCACCCCACAGCGCAGGCTACAGCAGGGTGAGACCCCACAGTTCCTCTGGTCACGCCCATATCCCCGTGTCACAGGTGGGTAAACTGAGGCCCAGAGGAAGGAACCTGGTTGGGGCCAGCGGAGCTGGACTTCCCTGGTCACCGAATGTCATCATCACCTGTTCCTGTCTGCACTAAACTGGGGCCCTAGCACTTAGCCCAGGCCCTTGCACATAGTAGGTGCTGAGTGAACCTGGGGTCTTTGAGGCCATTCCAGACCTTCACACTGAACTGCTGAAAGAGACAAGACTTAGTGGGAGAAGTGGAGGGATGGCATATTCTGGAAGGGAAGGGGTGGAAGGCCAGTAAATGTGCCTATTTTATATGAATATTTGCTCGTGTCTTTGGAACCTGAGTTTGCTGAGTTTTCTTTCTTTTTTTTATTTTTTCTTCCACTTTGTAAAATGCAGACTCCTCTTTTCAGTGTCAAGCTCCTGGCTGGCAATGTGCTTGTATATTTCATTCAAACCTTGGAGCAGGAGATTATATTATTCTTCTTTTACAGATGAGGAAACTGAATGGAATCAGAGAGATTAGGTCACTTTCCCAAGGTCACAGAGCTAGAAAGAAATTGAGCTGATTTTTGAGCCCAGATCTGTGCTTTTTTTTTTTTTCCCCTGCTGAACTGGAATAAAATCTGTTGAGGACATTCAGACTTGAGGGTCTATGATTCTACTGTTATACTTAATATTTTTGAATTGATCTTTTTGAAGACGGCAAAATCAGTTCTCCTGCAGCCTGGTCAGCCCACAGCTGCCAGGAGAAGGCACTCCAGTTCCTCCTCTGGGGGTTGTCCCTTTGCAGAAAAAATCCCAGGGAATGTGTAAGATCCATGCACCAAATGGTCACTTGTCCAGTTTTAACAGAACACAAGATTGAGGCTTGAAGACCTGGTTATTGTCTAGCACAAGCCAGTTTCACAGACTTTTCCTGATACTATGTGACAGATATAGTCCTGGGACTGGGAACAGAACAACAAACAAGATACTGCCACGCTCTGTTCCTCAGTCTCCCCCTCTGTAAAAGGCATTTGACTAGGTCAGAGATAGCAAGAAATACAGCCTACAGACCCCTTCTCTGTCTTCCAGCATCCATAGCAGACATTGCTAATCGATCCCAGCACACTTTCCTGCTGAAACACATCTCAATCTCAAATATACCACTCGCAGAGGCCACCAAGCACCAAGGACAGAGGTCCCAGGGAAGATGAAATACTTTGCCCTCCCTGGACTAAGGTAGCTCAGACTCTCCCCAGCTCTGCCTTTCAGCTGAGTATCTTCCAGTCCCCCGCAAAGTCCCCATCCCTGTGGTTTCTCTGCTCCCAGAAATGATTTTCCCCTAGGAGAGGTGAGACTGCTGGGCCAAGCGACAGAGCCTTGGGGCAGGGTCTCCTTCTGCCTCTTTCCCTGTTGTGCATAGAAGGGAGATTTGACAAGCCCCCTAAAGACTGGCTTCCCCAAGCAGTGCCTCCTAACAGGACTGTTTCCCGGACGTCTGCAGGGAGCCTGGCCACTCATGTCAACCATCGCCCCACCAAGGCCACCTTGACTCCGGTAGACATCGGGAAAGAAGGAAGTAGAGGAAGGGTTGGGTCAGCCAGAGGGCAATCCCACAGATGCCAGTGTCCCCATCTCTGTTGTGTTGTTGCGAGCCTTTCAGCCTCTCCGCACCTGCATGTCCCTCCCTCTGACTGCCCTGCCCACTGTCTGTCTGACAAACTTCTATTCTATTTATTCCCTCACCCCTTTCAGGTGTCCTTGCCTTTGGAAGCCTTTCTTGCCCTCCCTCTAGGCAGTCACCCACTCCATGGATATGCTGTCTGTGGCCACACACACACACACACACGCGTGCGCACACACATCATTTCCCGTAGCCACTGGACTGATTCTCCTACTTGTCTCTCTTCCTGTGTGGACAGTAAGCGCCTCAAACACCAATGATGTCTTATTCTACAGGGCCATGGCCAAGAGAGGGAACTCACTCAATATTTGTGGACCTGTTGACACACCAAATCCTTCCACCTGAAAAGTTTAAAACACCCCCAAGCTGATGAGCCAGGAACAAACATCATTATCCCCAATTTGTGAGTGACTCAGCTCAGGCAAAGAGATCTGCCAAAAAGTCACCTACTCGTGCCACTAGCTAAGTCGGCAAAGATCTGGGAGTCCAAGCTCCTCAGCATTCCGAGGAAGGGAAGTCGTCCCTCCCTTTGACTCTGCATATGAGTTGGCAAAATTTAAGTGTCCATTATTGGGGTTTTTATTTCTTTCCTATTCTGAGGCTGGAGCAGTTCAGCCAAGTAGTTCTAGCTCATGCTGCCACAGTGAAAAGTTTGCACCATTTTCAGCAAACACCTTCTAAGAAATCAAAAGACGGAGTGCTAATATCCTTAATAAACAAAGAGCTCTTACAAATAAATAATAACTCAGTAGAAAAATGGTGAAAATCATGAAGAGGCGAACCACGTAATTTCAAATCAATTAAACAATTATTCATTGAGCAACTACTGTATTTCAGGCACTGTGGTAGACATTGGAGGTACAGGGTGAACAACACAAGGTCACCCACTCTTGGAATGATTTAGTGAGGGGAGAGCAACAAGAATATACCACTCTTAGCAGGTGGGAGGGACAGTAAAGTATCCCCCAAACTGAGAAGGCACTTTGAGACCAGAAAACAGCAGGTGACCCCATACGATTTACACAGAGTTTTATTCCGTGTAACTTATTAACAGAGGCATCTGGCAAAGGATGGTCCATGGCACCTGCCTAGTTGTTCTCCACAAAGTACAGAACTTAGTCCACAGGTTTTATAGAGCGAGGGACCACTCAGAAGGGCACTGCAGTGAGACCAAAGGATCCGGACATGCCTCAAAGGGCTTGCAGGTACCTCACTGACAGCCAACCTTTCATTAGATCTGGGGGCACCATCTGTGTGTCAGGGAAGGGAAAGACTATGTCATCTCTAACAGATTCATGGGAGGCCAAAAGTAGCCTCCCTGATCCCAGCCTTGGCGGTCATTTCTAAGGTATGTACTTTACTCTCTAGAACATAGAGCCCCAAGAGAGGTCATCCAGCGAACATGAACAGGATGGAGGGCCAAAGATGGCGTCAGTGTTGTCTGTGCTCCTACACCAGCCACAGGATGGTCAGGGGCAGTGGCAGCGGGTGGGGGGGGCGGGTAGACATTCCAGGGGAGGGGCCCAGGAGGCAGTGCAAGGTCTCCAGGTAGGAACGAGCTCAAGCTCAGTTGTTCAAGAAACCAAAAGAAGGCCAGTGTGGCTGGAGAGCCATGGGCAAGGAGAAGAGTGTAGAATATGGGAGCAGTACAAGCGGGCAGAGCTCTGTAAGCAGGGGAGAGAGTTGAGGTTTGAGTAGGGAAGCTGTCGGGTTTTAAGAAGGAAAGTGTTGAGATCTGGTTGCATTTTAATTTTTTTAAAGATTTTATTTATTTATTTGACAGAGAGAGAGATCACAAGTAGGCAGAGAGGTAGGCAGAGAGAGAGGGGAAAGCAGGCTCCCCGAGGAGCAGAGAGCCTGCTACGGGGGATCAAGGTTACTGTATGTATTTTGCCCTGAACACTGGGAAGATGGTGGTACTTTCTCTTAGAAGGGAAAAAAATGGCAGAAGGTAAGAGCGGAAGCTGGTTCAGACAGAAGTTTGTTCCTTTGAAGATTTTATTTTTTTAAGTAATCTCTATACCCAACATGGGGCTCAAACCCACCGCCCCAAGATCAAGAGTTGCACGCTCTACCATCCACCAACTGAGCCAGCTGGGCACCCAACAAGTTTTTTGTTTTTGTTTTTTTGTCTTGTTTTGTTTTGTTTTTAGAGAGAGTGCAAGAGTGAGCAGAGGAGGGGGCAGAGGGAGAGGGAGAGAGAGAATCCCAAGCAGACTCCCCACTGAGCGGGGAGCCAGACACGAGGCTCAATCCTACAACCCTGAAACCATGACTTGAGCCAAAATCAAGAGTCGGACACTTAACCGACTCAGCCACCCAGGTGCCCCAAAGTCATGAGTTCTTTGGCCAAGTTGGCTGGAGTGCCCACTGGCCATCTGTGGACAGATATCAATCAGGCAGGTGGATGCCACGACTGGGGCTCAGGGAAGCAGCCAGGGTGAAGAAAGGAGCTACCTTTGGGAGGCACTGGCGTCTGGCTACAATTTATGCCATGGGACTGGAGGAGGTCCCCAAAAGAGAATGTAACGTTCCCTCTCTTTTGATGGATCTTACTCCTGTCATCTCTCCCCACTCCTGTGCCATCACAGGACGGGGCTGTCCCCATGAGCAAACACAAGGAGTGTCACCCTCCTACCTCCCCTCCAGCTCCCACCCCATTTCTCCACTCTCCTTTCTAGCAATATTCCCGAAAGTGTGGGGACGGTCTGTCTCTCCAAAACGTCACCTCCCATTCCCCCTCTACCCACTGTGATTAGGCTTCCATCCCAACATGTCACTGAGACTGTGGCGTCCACTGTCCTCATCTTATTGGCCCTCTCAGCAGCCTTGGACATACCTGTCCTCCCTCCTTCCAGAAGCACTTTGTTTCCCTGGCTTCCTCAACACCATGCTCTCTGGGCTTCCTTCAATTTCTCTGCCCTCCTCCAAAGGGGCCCAGGGTCTGGTCATGGACCCCCTTCACTTCCCCACTTACACCGAAGGAAAATGGGCAGCACGCAAAGAAAAAACACGTTCAGCCCCAAGTATAAGGGATGCCCAATGAAACAAATGAGATACATTTTTAATCTACACAATGGCAGAGATTCAAAAGATTACTAATGCTCAGTGTTAGGGTGGGTATGGGGAGACCACTGCTGAGAAAGATAAAGGGTATGGTCTTTTTTTGGAAGGGAACTTCTTAATATCTATCATTATGTAGATAAAATGGAATAGAATGATCAACCCTATGCTTTGTCTGCAGCTTTTCTTGTTGACATAATTTCTGATTTACAGAAAAACTGTAAGGGCACCTGGGTGGCTCAGTGGGTTAAAGCCTCTGCCTTCGGCTCCGGTCATGATCCCAGAGTCCTGGAATCAAGCCCCGCATGGGGCTCTCTGCTCAGCAGGGAGCCTGCTTCCTTCTCTCTCTCTCTGCCTGCCTCTCTGCCTACTTGTGATCTCTATCTGTCAAATAAATAAATAAAATCTTTTTTAAAAAACTAATACAAAATAATATAAAATAATACAAAAGAAATAAACAAAATAATACAAAAAATTCCCAGATACCCTCCATCTAGATCAGATTCCCCAAATATTAATATCTTACTATATTAATGTTCTCCCTCTATATACATATTCATATTTTATATATTTAATATATATACTTTCCCCAAACTACAGGCATGATGACCTTTTACCATAAATACATATTTGTTTATGTGTTTCCTACAAGTGTAGAATTCTCTTATAACCACAGGATAATTATCAAAATCAGGAAGCTTACACGATGCGATGCTATTACCTAATCCATGGTCCTTACGTGGATTTTACCAACTGTCAAAATAATGTCCATTTCAGCAAAACAAAATCTAAGATCATCTGCTGCATCCGGTCATCATGTCTCTTTAGTCCCCTTTCATCTGAAACAGCTCCTCAGACTTGCTCTGCATTTCATGACAATGACATTCTTGAAGTTTTTGCAGATGCTGTCCCTCCGTTTTATCTGATGCTTCCTTGTCATTAGACTCAGGTGACGCACTTTGGCATAAACTTTTGTGCTTCTCTTCCTTCTGCCTAAAGCTGGTTTCCTGGCTTTTCAGTGGCTTTCTGCCTGCTCCTCCTCTGAGTCTCACTTCAAACGTCACCTCCTCCGAGGAGCCTTCCCTGACCACCCTAGTAAATAGGTCTCTTCTGCTTTCTCTGTGACATCGTGCTTACTTCCTTCACAGCACTTTAATACCCTGTAATTATTGATACATTTTTTTGCTTGCTTATCATTCTCTTCTTTGTAAAAGTAAGCTCAGCCTGAGCCATGACCTTGCCTGACCTGACCTTTGCTTTCATTCCAGAGTAGACCAACACTGCCTGGAATACAGTAGCTGTTCAATAAATATTTGTTGTGCCAATAATGATTGTGCATAAAAGCAATTTGAAGAATAAGATATATATTAGTATGATCCCATTTGTTGTTGGAAAAAATTTCATACAATATGGTTATATATGTTAGGAATGTTCTAGAAAGATTCACATTGAATGGCTAAAAGTGGTTACCTCGGGGAAGGAGGATTGTGGGGGAGGGCAAGCTTTCACTTTTTTTCACTTTGTATAGTTTAGTATTGTTTGATTTTTTTTTTTTTTACAACAAACATGCATTGTCTATGCAATAGTAATTTTTTAAAATAAAATTACTTACTCCCTCTGGGAAGTATTCCCAAACCACTTATCCCTCCTCTGGCCCCTCCCTGGGAACAGGTCATGCCATGCTGGGCAGAATGCAGGCATCCTCAAGGTCAGAGGCTTCCAACCCTCTCTTCTGTGCTCTCTCCTGCCCACAAGTTCTGGAGCTGAATAAGCAAGTGGCTAAATGGGCAGGAGTCTGGATCCAGGACCAACATGCCAGACCCATTCCTTGGAACATGCTAGACTGCTCCCATCTCCAGACTGCACACACCATCCCCTGCCAGGAACACCCTTCTCTACCTCTCCCTGGCAAATTCCTGCTTGCCCTTTAGGACCCAGTTCAAACACCACTTCCTCTGGGAAGCCTTCCTTCGTTCCTACTTGAACGCAGGCACTTCCTGCTTCAGCAGGTGCTGGGTTGAAACCTGTATTAGTGTTCCCATTTGGAGTTCCTGAGGCCAGAACCTGCTCCTATGTATTCCCGAATCCCAGGGTCCAGCATAAAGTAGGGGTCTCAAGTCGTCTACCAGCATCCATGAAACGGTAACAGGTGGCCTATTAGCTTAAAGGGAGGGTAAGATCTTGGGTCCTTAGACCCAAATTGCTTTCACAGGGTCCACACAGTGCCCTGCACAGAGCAGGTGCACCGCCAGGGTCAGTGCAGCGCCCGGCAGGGAGCAGATACTCCATCAATCCTTCATCAACTGAAGGAACAAGTATGTTTGGATAAGGACGATTAGCTGGATCCTAAAAGGCAGGGGGATTGAAAGTTAGGCTAGAAAGCAGACTTGAACTGCCCCTACAGCTCCAGAACAAGATGAAGTTCCCTGTGGAAAAAGCCTCTTCCCTCCTCCCATCCCCAGGGAGATCTGCACCCACCCATGTCACTCTTAGGACAGGCAGTTGGCCACAGCCCTAAGCATCTCTGTGCCTTCTTGCTAGTTCTGCCAAAACGGCCGTGTCCTGACTGCTCCTTACCCAGGCCATGTCTCAGGCTCGTGTTTGCAGCAAGCAACTGGAGGGATGAGGGGATAACACCACTCCCCCCACACCAGGACGAAGCCACTTCCTTGTGCGTGCTGTAAAAGCAGCAGATCCCCCAAACTCAGTGCTTCTCTGCCGATGCATTGCGCCCCTTCCTTTGAGCCCTTTCTCCAGCCCTCCTACCCAGAGATTCCCCCCAGCCTGCTTCTACTAGCACCCATCTCTCCTCCTCCCTTCAACCAGCAACCATGGGGAAGGAACCAACATCATTTCCTGTTCTGATCATGCTCTCCAAGTAACCTAGCCCTGGAGAAACTAACACATTAAAGGCATGCCAGTAATTTACTCTCTTGTTCTCCAATATATCAAAAATGCCGGGGCGCATGGGTGGCTCAGCGGGTTAAAGCCGCTGCCTTCGGCTCGGGTCATGATCCCAGGGTCGTTGGATCGAGCCCCGCATCGGCCTCTCTGCTCTGTGGACAGCCTGCTTCCTCCTCTCTCTCTGCCTCTCTGCCTACTTGTGATCTCTGTCTATCAAATAAATAAATAAAATCTTTTAAAAAAAAAATGCCACTAGTAGTCCTCCAGATACCTTTCAGTAGGTACAGGGAAATGAACACAGCTTTAAGTAGCACTAAATTCCCCTGAAGCAAGTAATTCCTTTTCGGGTTCTCTTTGTTCCTTCTGGTCATCTCAAGGAGAGAGTCTCAGCTGGGAGCTACTGTTGCCTTTAACACTTGCCAACCTCCTTCTCAGGCAAGAAGAGGTCAGGGTCTCAGGCTCTCCAAAGCTATGCCAAGCTAATGTCTCCGGCTTGACCTTAAAAAAAAATGATTTTGCTTTCCTTAGATGTATTTCCTAGGAATCACAGAGGAGGTAACTCTGTGGATCAAGAGACCCAAAGTTACTACAGTGGTGAAGGACACCTGCCCCCAATATCCCAGAGCATCACGATGGAGGGGCTCCTCTCTGGGACACAGCCTTGAAACCCTGTCCTGCCCCTGATCCCCTGAGTTTCTCCGCCAGACACCTGACCTGGGCCACAGTATCCTAACCAGATGTTCAGGCCACCAGGTGTCTCTCTCCTCCGAGAGAGATCGTTCCGGCAAAGGGGCACCCAAGCAGCCTGAATCCTTCCCTGCCCATGGAGGCAGAACGACGGACTCAGAGTGGACACACCAAAAGTCAATCCACCATATTATCAATTCTCCAAGGAAGCCATTGGCCAAATTATAGCAAAACCTGATGTTTTAGACCAAAGGCTGACCGACTACAACTCATGAATCAAACCCGCCCCCCGGCCGATGTGCCTACAGCCCACGAGCAAAGAATGATTTTAACATTTTTTAACATTGATTCAGGGAGGGGGGTTAAATCAAAACAAGAAATTCCATGATACGTGAAAACTAAATAAAATTCTGTTTCTGTGTCCATAAATAAAGTTCCAGTGGAACACGACCGTGCCTGCTCCCTGCACGCTGTCCAGGGTCCCCTCGCCCCACAACCGCTGAGCTCAGTAGTTACATACAAACTTGCCACTCTCCTCGCTGTGTGTGGCCGCTCAGGGCATGACAAACCACAGTGACACAGCTAAGGTGACAGCGTGCAGATCACCACAGTATATATATGTATTTTTTTTTTAACCGGTGCATTCCAATCATGGCAAAACATGAAAAAACATGGACTTTGAATGCTGTAATTTTTTTTATTGTGGTAAAATACACCCCACATAAATTCAACCATCTTAACCCTTTTCAAAGTGTACGGTTCAGTGGCACTAAATGTGTTCATACAGTTGAACAACCACCTCTGTCTCTAGAACTTTCCGTCTTGCCAAAAGGAAGTGCTGCACCCATTAAATACTAACTCCCCAAGCCTTCCTCCCTGAGCCCCTGGCACCATTCTGCTGTCTCTATGGATTTGACTACTCTAGGAACCTCATAGAAGTGGAACCATATGGTGTCTGTCTTTCTGTGACTGCCTTACTTCACTTAGATGACTGTCCTCGAGGTCCATTCATGTTACAGCAGATAGTGGAATTCCCGTCCAAGCTCAATGCTCAACTCTTATCTGCAACTTCCTGTGGCCGTCCCACAAAGGCCCTTGACCCTTTCCTCCTAATGGTGCCCTGCACCTGGTCAGCCCTGTACCTGCCCCAGAACCACCCCAGCCCCCACCCCCAAGCTCGCCTTGTCCTTTCTCACCCAAACCATTCATTCTGTAAATACTTCTGATTCCTCTTCTGTACCCAACCCTTGGAAACTTGACACTCAAGAAGGGGGTTGATGCTTATGCACCAGCCTTGTCCCTGCCTTCCCCACCTACATGCTTAGCATCTTCCTGAAATTAATCATAGAATCTGCAAACCACGGGATCAGAGACGCAAAGGGCTCTGATTCAGCAGGTGTGAATTATAGAACTTCCAACCTTGTAAGCTCTTGCTTTAGTAGAAGCTTAGATGGAAGAAAAGCATGACCTTAGACCATTAAAATGTCAGGATTAGGGAATCTTAGGACACTACTTGTTCAAAGTAACAAACATGAAACCCGTAGACTCATTTAGCCTAAGTATGTGAGAACGGCAGACTTTTAGGGCAGTGAAATAGCAGAGTGTTCTGGGCGGAAGGGACCTCCTAGATGGTCAGGACCCACTTCTTACCTGGGCCATGACACCCTTCCCAACCCCATCTACCCTCCTCCTTCTGCCTGATCTCGGTCCCAGGGTCTCACTGTCCAGCCACGCTGTGAGCCCCCACAACCCACCCTGCTTACCACTCACTCCTCCATTTGCTCTCTGAAAACACCCAGAGCTGCTCATGTCTTCAAGCATTGCTCACATGGTCTCCTCCACCTGGCTCATCCTCTCCTCTCTTCTCATCTCCCTACCCCTGCCTGTTGACAAGCCAGCCCCTCATCAAGAGCCTCCCCAAACATCACCTCCACCAGGATGTGCCCCTTCATTCCCCTGGGCAGAGGTCACAGCCCCTCCATCCTCAAGCCTGAAAGTCACTTTAATTCTGAAAGCCTTAGTCTCAACATCAGCAAAATAGGATAGAATAAAAGTTCTCCCTCTGGAAGGGTTGCTATGGGAACATATTTAGAGAACACTTAGCCCAGGACCCCATGCATGACATTAGCTGGTGATCTCGGGGCGGGGGTGGGGGCCACTCTGGCTCCAGAGCCTCACTGAGCACGGCAGGCACATGGCCTCCATGGGCAAACGCAGAACCAGTTGAATGCGGCGTTGAGCCTGAGCCCAGGAAGAAAGGGAGTGTGCACCTGGCAGGGAGGTGCCGATCCAGGAAGACTCCCTGAGAGAAGATGGTCTGCCTTTGCCTGAAAGCATTTAGGTGATGATGAAGGACAAGGGTCAAGTGTGGTGTGGGTGAGGCCAGCACATGATTTCACCCCAGCACTGGAGTGAGTGACAGGTCAGAGGGAGGGGCTGGGGGAGGAATGGGGGAGTCAATCATCTAGCTGGATAAGATTATAGCTGAGAAGTCACCCCAGGAACAAGAAACAGTGCATTTATTGAGCACTTGCTGTGTGCCTCGTGCCATGCTGAGCACTTACCCTGAGCTGGTTTGGTCCTCACCAAGGCCCAGCAGTGATATTTAACAGAGGAACCAGGTGGGCCTAGGTCCAAATCCCGGCTCTGCTGTTCCATGGCAGTGTGATCTTGGGCAGGAATTGTCCCCTCTCTGAGTCTCCTTTCCTCATCTGTAACACAGGGATGATAATATCAGGCTATACTAAACACATCCGTCAGCATTTGACTGTTTCTGACTTATAAAAATTGCAATTTCAGGGACGCCTGGGTGGCTCAGTTGGTTAAGCAGCTGCCTTCGGCTCAGGTCATGATCCCAGCATCCTCTGATCGAGTCCCATATCGGGCTCCTTGCTCAGCTGTGAGCCTGCTTCTCCCTCTGCCTCTGCCTGCCACTCTGTCTACCTGTGCTCGCTCTCTAACAAATGAATAAATAAAATCTTTAAAAAAAAAAATTGCAGGGACGCCTGGGTGGCTCAGTGGGTTGAGCCGCTGCCTTCGGCTCGGGTCATGATCCCAGAGTCCTGGGATCGAGTCCCGCATCGGGCTCTCTGCTTGGCGGGGAGCCTGCTTCTCCTCTCCCCGCTCTGCCTGCCTCTCTGCCTACTTGTGTGATCTCTGTCAAATAAATAAAACCTTAAAAAAAAAATTGCAATTTCACATGGTTTAACCTAAAATCTACCCTGGCAGGTTACTGAGAAGATCAAATAAATTAACCTCTCTAATCTCCTGGCCCGGTGTCTGGCACATAGTAAGTGTTAGCTCCTTCTTGTTTAATTGTCCTCTTCGTCCTCGAGTAACAGACAAAAATACTGAAGCTCAGAGAGGTTAAGTAACTCGTCCAAGGGCATCCAGCCCGCAGGCAGCCGCGGAAGATTCAAATCCAGAAGGAAGGGCAGCGCCCTGGGCTTCCCCTCTCTGGAGCCCAAGCTCCTCTCAGATGGGAGGGACAGGGAGCCACGCCTCAGTGTGGGCCCCTCAAGCCTTCCTTCTCCATCTGACAGCCAGATCCTGGGTGCTGGGCCCACATTACCCCAGCTCCATGAACCAGCTCCTGGATCCTCCACCCCCCTCGCGCTCCCTCCCTGCAGGGCAGGGGCCGACTCACACCGGGTGGACAGCAGCAATGCCAGCAGCCTTGTGGGGGGGGGGGGGGGGGGGGGGACCAGGAGATCCCAGCAGGCGGCGGAGGGATGCGGGGAGCGAGGCTCGAAGCCAAACCCGCTACTAGCTTTCCCACAGACTCACCTTCCTTTCCCGCCACAGAGAACGGGACGGCAGGGCGCGAGGTTGGCGCTGGAGGGGGCGGAGGGGTGGGGTGGGGGGGGACACGCGTATGGGAAGAGTTGAGTGTGCGCGCGCGTGCACATGGGGGAGGCACCCCCCCCGCGGGAGGATGAGCGCATGCGTGCGTCCGCGTGCGCGATGGAGGCACACGTTCCGCAGGTGTGTCTGCGGGTAGTTGCGGAGGCCTGGAGCGCGCAGGCGCACAACTGGCCAGTTAGCAGAGCACGTGGAGCTCAGCTCCCAGAGCAGAAGGCCTGGATCGGAGCCCTGCTCTGCCCCTTGCTGGCCGTGTGAGCTTCGACAAGTTACAGCAAACTAAACCCGACAAAACCAGACGGTGTAGGGCACGACCTTTTTCACAGGGATTATTGCAGGGGAGGAAGGAACAATTTAATGGGGGGGGGCCTCTGGCAGTAGGGAGAGCTCTGACCGTACATTCTGTGAGCACCCCAAGAGGCAGGCAGAAAGGGCTTTTCTTTTATAGAAAGGAGTGAATGAGGTGAGAGGAACCGGTGTGGGGAAGTGGGCCGGAACCTGGGTGATGGAGAGGTAGACCGCTTCTGCCCCAGGGCCGTACCATTGCCAGGGGGGCTGTAGCTGGCCGGTGCTAAGGGTGGACCAGACACGCAGGGAGGAAGGAAAGGAGCTTGGTTAATCAGCACCGTGTTCTGATGGATCCGTGGTGACAAGCAGTTCAGCTAATCATTTATCCAGTAAAGAATGGGAGTTTGGAAACCAAGGGCCATAGGGAAACCAGGGGACATCTAGGAACCTTAAGTAAGTCATGTGGATAAGGGGAGTTATGTAGAAGGGTTAACCTTCACTGTTGTCAGGCTCGCAGGGCTCAAATGAATTCACCACTGTCATCACTGAAGCTCTGTGCCTCAGTTTCCCCTTCAGGAATGTGAGGGTAATGGTAGCTCCCACCTCCTAAGCTTAGTGAGAGTACTCAGTGCCTGGTATGAAGCAGGGCTCGATGCTTAATTTTGCTGCTGTGTGGGGACTCTGCTCGTACCATTTAGTACATGGTTATTGAGACTTCCGAGCCCAGGCCAGATGCCAGGCACAGAGATGAATTAGAGGTCCCTGAACACCAGGAGCTCACTGCCAGGGATAGCGGCAGACTTCCCAGCCCCTCACTGCCCCTCAGGGTGAGGCATGCCTTCCAAGAGGGGGCGGGGTCCCAGGAAGCCTTCTGGGGAGCTGACCCTTACAGGGTCCATGGGATCAAAGCAGGATAAGCTTATGTGCATGTTTGAGCGCACACACGTGCAGGTCTGGGCCCGTGTGGGAGGATCGACTCATCTGTGCTCTTGGAGTCTGGCTCATGGAGTCAGAGGCTGAGGCTTTGACCCCTCCCTGGCTGGAGTGAGGGTGGCTCTGTGCAGCGCAGGCCCACGTGGGGACCCCAGGACCCCTCCTTGGAGCCCACAAGGGCCTATGAGGGCAGAAAGGTCCCCACCAGGCCCAGCAGAGCACATTCCTGCAGGCCACTCTCTCTCGGGCACACATATCGGGCACTGGGAAGGTAACAGGTGGGACTAGTGAGTGGCTCTCCCATACATTCAGCTTCACTGTGGGTGGCCATCTACTGGCCTCGGATTGGTGAAGCAGGTACGACACCCAGGCTCAAAAGCACTTCAGAGGCCCCTGGGCTAGGCTCTCAACAACGGGGAACAGTAGGACTGGTCCCAACCATGGGGAACAGCAGACACCCCAGCTGACACCCCAGCTCCAAATTCCATCACAAGACACTGGAACAACATACTCAAAAAATTTGCCTAGAATTGGACATCTGGGTTGCTCAGATGGTTAAGTATCTGCCTTTGGCTCAGGTCATGATCCTGGGGTCCTGGGATCAAATCCCTTATCGGGCTCCTTGCTCAGCAAGGATCCTGCTTCTCTCTCTGCCTCTGCCCCTCCCCCCGATTGTGCTCTCTCTCTGTCTCTGTCTCTCTCTGATAAATAAATAAACTTTAAAAAATTATCTAGGAAGGGGGCGCCTGGGTGGTTCAGTGGGTTAATGCCTCTGCCTTCGGCCCAGGTCATGATCTCAGGGTCCTGGGATCGAGCCCCACGTCGGGCTCTCTGCTCAGCAGGGAGCCTGCTTTCTCCTCTCTCTCTGCCTGCCTCTCTGCCTACTTGTGATCTCTGTCTGTCAAATAAATAAATAAAATCTTTTTAAAAAATTATCTAGGATGGGGGCACGTGGGTGGCTCAGTCAGTTAAGCGGCTGCCTTCGGCTCAGGTCATGATCCCAGCATCCTGGGATCAAGTCCCACATCGGGCTTCTTGCTCCACAGGGAGCCTGCTTCTCCCTCTGCCTCTGCCTGCCTCTCTGCCTGCCTGTGCTCGTGCTCTCTGACAAATAAATAAATAAAATCTTAAAAAATAAATTATCTAGGATGAACCCAGCCGGGCCCAGGTGGCCCCAGGAAGAGAACCTGGTGTTGAACTCAGCCTGGAGGCTCGATCTGATTGCTCACAAGATCACCAAGGGCAACCTCCAAAAAATGGGGGTGCTGTGAGTCGGGTCCCGTGCTGGGCACCAGGAGTACAGCAGGGAGCAAGACTGAACTTTCACAGGCTTACGGTATTAGTTGGGGAGAAGGTATAGGACTGGCAATTATCAACAGAGTTACGTAGGGTGAGCTTGCTAGATGAACTACAAGGTGCCCAGGTGAGTCTGAATTTTAGATAAACGACAGTTTGCAATGCCTCATGCAATATTTGGAACCTGGGATCATTATCCATTGTCCATCTGAAATTCAAATTTAAATGGGTGGCTTGTGTTTTAATTTGCTTGCACAAGATATTTTTAGCCAGGGACAAATCATCTGAGGAAAATAAGAAAGGGTGATCGGCACCATGGACCATGATGGGGGATGGGGGGTTTTGGCCAGAGAGGCTGAGACCAGAATGAAGAGGAAGCCCCACCCCAGGTTCCACCTCTGCCCCCCGACCCGACCCACACCCCGTTTCTTCAGCTGCATGTGTGTTCCTTAAACTCCAGCTTAAGAATTGAGTTGTCAATTCTTAAGTTGTCACTATAAACGCCTTAGAATTGGCCCTAGGAACCAAACAAAATCAAAAAGATTCAGTTGGGTGTCATTTAAGTATCTGTAACAGGGTGGCACCAAAAGGAAGTCCTTGAACAGCGTTCAGAGCAGATTCAAGCTGTAAATCCAGTTGAACCAAAACCCAAACCCAAACACTTAACCTCAAATATGACTTGAGAAATAGGGAATCCACAGGTGGAACCCGTAGGAGCCAAGCTGCAGAACCACTCCCTCTCAGGAGACGGGAAATCTTGTCCAAGTGACATACATAGGACTCATGTCCCATCAAGGTCATGGGCAAAAGTCTGCATCAAAGCCTGTGGTTTCTGTAGATACTAAGAAATCTTAGAGGAGGGGTGCCTGGGTGGCTCAGTGGGTTAAAGCCTCTGCCTTTGACTCAGGTCCTGATCCCAGGGTCGGGCTCTCTGCTCAGCAGGGAGCCTGCTTTCCTTCCTCTCTCTGCCTGCCTGTGATCTCTGTCTGTCAAATAAATAAATAAAATAAAACTTTTTAAAAGGTATTTAAGAGAATCAAGCATATAGCAGTTACACAGGGACGTTAAGAAATAATGGGTGGGTGCGTGTTTAGAATTTTGAGTATCATATTTAAAAGAATATGCTGCATGGGTGTAACAGATCAGCCTTCTGGTTCTAATTGAAAATGTACAAATGAATCATTGATTGATTTAGACTCAGGATTTTTAAATTGAAATCTATCCAAGTTTGTCAACAGCATCAGAGTAGTTCTGAGAATTCAAATTCACCATATTTATTAACATAAATTATTAGATTTCTAAGAACTATTTAAGTGCTTGAGAAAGTTTTGTCATTAAGGCAAGTGAAGTATTTTAAACATAAATTGAATATAGTAAATTTATACATTCTGTTTAAAGTGTTTACACATGTTTAACCAAGATCATAAACATTCATCACTTTTAAATGATCATTTTAAAAACTTATTTTTAAAGTTACTCTATTCATGAGGGATTTTTATTCTGAACTCAAACACTGAAATGCAGTTATTGAATTTATAACTGTAAGAAATTGTTAATTTTGAAAAACCAGAGGAGACC
>RCUC01134043.1:0-16137 GCA_003697995.1 Taxidea taxus jeffersonii
AAAACAAAACAAAACAAAACAAAACCCGGCAATTTCAAAATTGAAAAGAAAGATATGTTCATGAATTTGTTCATGTAAACTTCAATTTTCCTGCAGTGCAAATTTATGTGGTTAAATTCTGACTACATGAAGGAACATGTGTATTTTCCCCTCTTTCCTGATGAGGATCCACATTGAATCAACACAGCAGCATGTGCCAACTCTGAGCATCAGGAAGCTGTTTGTGTTTATCACGGTTTGGTGGATTTTTTTTTTCTTTTTGGTAATTTATTTAGTTTTGCCAGGTATTTAACTCAGTGCTTGCCATCTCTCTTTCTCTCTCTCTCTCTATTACACACTCTCTCCTCACTCTCTCTATGAGACACTCCACTCCATTGCCTGGGTACTAGCCTGTAAAGGTCAAAACACATCATTACACCTGCTACCGTTTAAAGGATAGTCCAGTGCCTTAGTTGCTTTCCTTATTATTACTTTTTTTCTTTTTAAGGGACGGGGAAATAATAATTAAAATAAAAGAACAATCAGAAGTTAGAGAGGGAACAAGGGGGCCGGGAAAGGGCCATGGACCGTAGGGGAGGGGGAGCCCCGCGCGCTGCCCCTCCCCCCGCTCGAGTTCACTGGACGGGCGTCTGCACCCCGTGGTGTGGTGGCGTGTCCCTACTCCCCCCGTACACATCCTCGGCGCCCGGCAGAGTCCCTCCGGGAGGGGTCATCCTTTTCTCTTTCTGTCTCCTGTTACAAAACCAAACTCTCACCACCTCCTTCTCCAGCTGTAAGCTGTCCGCGAGGGAGGTGATCTCCTGGGCCGAGGGCTTGGGGCATTTGAGGAAATGGCTCTCCAGAGCCCCCTTGACGCTCACCTCGATGGAGGTCCGCTTTTTCCTCTTGCGCCCCTGCGCTGCGATCTTGTCTATGCTCGTGGGGCTGCCCGAGGACGAGTCCGCCTCCTCCAACCACTTGTTCAACAAAGGCTTCAGCTTGCACATGTTCTTGAAGCTCAGCTGCAGGGCCTCAAACCTGCAGATGGTGGTCTGCGAGAACACGTTGCCGTACAGGGTGCCCAGCGCCAGCCCCACGTCCGCTTGGGTAAATCCCAGTTTGATCCGGCGCTGCTTGAACTGCTTGGCGAACTGCTCCAGGTCATCCGAGGTCGGCGTGTCCTCGTCCGAGTGCGGGTCGTGGTGCGCGCCTGGGTGGCCCGGCGGGCCCTGCGGGGGTGGCGGTGGCGGCGGCTGCTGGTGCGGGTGCGAGTGCGGGTGAGGGTGGTGGTCGGCGTGGTGCGGCTCGTCGTGCGCGTCCCGCAGGCCGTGGTGGTGCAGCCCCGCCGGCTGTCCGCCGGCGCCCAGCATGCCGTTCACGGTGAAGCTGGGCTGCGAATAGAGCAAGCCGCCGTTGGACGCTCCCATGGAGGGCGGGAGGTGCGCTGCAGCCGCGGCGCTCCGCCATGCCCCGGGCCCCGGGTGGTGGTTGGCGGCGTGGTGCACCAGATGCGGCGGCCGCTGCTGCTGCTGCTGCTGCTGTTGTTGTTGCTGCTGCTGCTGCTGCTGCTGTTGCTGCTGCTGGTGCTGCTGCTGCAGGGCGCCTGGCCCGTGCAGCTCGTCGCCGCGGCCACCCTGCTGTACCACCACCGAAGGCTTGATGTCCGGCTGGCCCAGGGGGCTGGTGGACCACGGGGAGCCGTCGCCGCCGCCCCCGCCGCCGCCCCCGCCCCCGCCGCCGCCGCCACCGCCCCCGCCGCCGCCGCCGTGGGACAGCGCGGTGATCCACTGGTGAGCGTGGCTGAGCGGGTGCCCGTTGCTCTGCAGCGCGCCGTAGTCGCCCTGCACCAGGCTCTGAGCCTCGCGGTAGCCCCCCGCGCCCTGCTGCATGCCGCCCGGCGGCTCGGCGTGCACGATGGAGGCGCTGGAGGTGAGCAGGCTGTAGTGGTTAGACGCTGCGGTCGCCATGACTCTCGGAGCCGGACTGAGCGCTCCGGTTAAAGGAGCCGCGCATTTGACAGTTACTTTTTCGCCTCGGGCTCCTCTGCTCGCTCGCTCTCTTTCTCTCTCCTCTCTCTCTCCCCCAGCGGGCAGCTCCGACGCCCGCTCCGACGCCTTCTGTTGCTGCTCCTGCTATTACTGCTGCTGCCGCCGCCGCCTCCCGCCCGCCCTCGCTCTCTTTCTCCTCCTCTCCCTCCTTCTTGCTCTCGCTCACTCTCTGACTAGCTCCGCGCTCCCCCCTCTCCCTGCTCTCTCCAGCTCTCTCCCGCTCTCTTGGCAGCGCCAGCTCGCAGCGGCACGCGCCTGGGCCCCGCCCCCTCCGCCCCCTCCCATTGGCTCCGCGCCCTTTGATTTACGTGGATACCGCTAGCAACCTCCCAGGCCGGCGCCACTGATTGGCGTAGAGGTGCCCCCTCCTCCTCCCTCCCGCCCCCGGGCGCCGAGTCCTCTCAGCCCTCCTCCAGTCGCCCCTCTCCACCCAATTCAGATTCTCTTAGTTCTCACCACCCTAGCTCCCCAACCCCGGGGCTCCTCCGCCCCTCTCGGATGGGCCCCGCCCCCCATCTGTCTCCCTAGCAGACAAGCTGGGCGCGGGGTGTGGGGGGGGGGTTGGGGTGGCGGCGGGGGTGCTGGCCTGGCGGGGGTGTTGGTGGTGGGGCGGCCTCAGCCCTCTTTCGACCACAGCCACTTGGAAGACTTGGATGTGTGTGGGGGGGAGGTGGCGGGGGTGTGTTTGGGTCTCTTCCTATTAGGTTCTCTTCCTAATAGGGCTGGGGTAGGGGGTGAAGGAGAGAGAAAAAGAAAGGCAGAGTCTCACGGAGCCAAGGGTAGTCCCATTTTTATTCACCTTGGGACACACACACACACACACACACACACACACCAGTGTTTCTTAAACCTAGAGCCAGAAGCCAGACTTGTCCCCCTGTTGAAGTCTCCTTCCCTCCCCCCCACCTCGCCCCATGGTTAAAATTTCAGTGTTCACGTGCTCCAAGACCTGCGGACACTTTTGTCCCCAATAAAGGTCCTCTTCTTTCCCGTCCAACCCGCCGCGAGCGCAGGCTCTCTTCCCTTTAGGTTCCAGGCCCAGTTGCCTCCCAGCCCCTGAACGAGGACCCCTTGAGAGGCTGGCTCAGCCTACGCTCGTCCGCTAGTGAGAACTCCTGTAAAGGCGCGGAACTGCCCGCTCTGACAGCGCAGCGGCCTGGACTGAAAACAAAACAAAACTCAGAAAGTCTCCGTCAGATTCACACACTGGGGCGCGCACACGGTTTTTGGTTTAGTAAATCAGGAGCCTGGGCGGGCGGACCTTTGCCTTGTGCAAAGCTACGGGAGTGCAGGCTAAAGGTGCTCATTCTCCGGGTGCGGTGGCGGCACCGAGGGCCGCTCCGGGAAGCCGAGATCTGGCTCTGCGTATGCGCTTCCCTGAGCGGCTGGCGTTTTTCGATGCAACTTTTCCGTTAGCTGCTCCGAAAGGGAGGAAGGGTGTGTGATGGAAAACGGGCTGATGTTAGGGAAATCTTCCTAATTAGTAACTTCTACGGGCGCCAGCGGGTGGGGCTGGTCTAACGCAGCTCCCAGGCGCTCGCCAGCGAAGAAGCTCCCGGCTTAGCCTTCAGCCTTGAACTCCAGAACAAAACTGCGGGACCGTACGCTGGCTGCGCGGCTCTACGGAACGCGAGCGCGTCGCGCGTCGCGCGGTCCGTTCCCCAGCCGCCCCGAGCAGGTGCCTGCCGCGGGTTTAGGAGCCTGCGAGCGGGGTAGGACACCCTCAGGCGCGGACCCAGGCTGGCGCTGTGGGACCACCACGAAGGGCCAAGTGAAGGGCGCGGATGCTGCGAAGAGAATCAAAAGTTGCGCTGGGAAGAGAAAAAAGAGACCCCAGGGAAAGTGAATCGCGTCCCCACCTCTCACCCTTCGCCCTGCGCGTTGTAGCGCTGGCGCTGCCGGTGGTCTTGTGTTCGTGAAGAAAGCCAAAACAACGCTCAAAGGGAGCACTTTGGGGCCTCCGAGCATCTTAATCTAGACAGCAAAGTGGAGCAGGCCAGAGAATTCATCACGACTAACGAGGAACGAGCTCTTCGGGGAGTGGCTGAGTTGTTTATAAATCACCACGTTGAGCACCTGCCCGGGCAAGGCGCTTTGGCTGAGGATTTCCACGTGCCCTGTGTTTATGAGTGTGTGTGTGTGTGTGTGTGTGTGTGTGTGTGAGAGAGAGAGAGAGAGAGAAATGGTTAGGGGAGGGGCGATCCCGCAGGCCGCCAACCGGACGGACCTGCATCCCCCCACGCGCGCACCCGCGCGGCGAG
Organism: Taxidea taxus jeffersonii; assembly: GCA_003697995.1. Taxonomy (NCBI): domain Eukaryota; kingdom Metazoa; phylum Chordata; class Mammalia; order Carnivora; family Mustelidae; genus Taxidea; species Taxidea taxus. Next base: position 4,289 of record RCUC01134043.1, read on the forward strand.
GCGAGGACACACACGGAGTGGCGCTTGGTTTCAGCGCAAGCGCGGAGCCACTCCGGCCGCGCGCCTGGGGGCTGCTAGGAATCCCAGAACTTTGCCGGGCTAGGAAAAAAAGAAAAAGTCCTAGCCTCGGAGCGCGCAGACTCGGCGGCTGGCGCCTGAGGCTCCTCGATTGGGAGCGGAGGGGCTGGGCGGCGGGCAGGACCGCCTCCTCGCGACCGCAGCCCGGAGTTCCCCGCGCCCGGCGCGCGGGTCTCCTGGGGCTTTGGGAGCGCACGGGCAGCGTGCCAGTCGCGTCGGGTCCAGGCCTGCCTATCCCCTCTGCCCCACCCCACGCCACCCCCGCCTCTCTGCTCGGAAAACTCGGAGATCCTCAGATGGAAGAATCCAGCGGCCGCCCGGAAGGGCCGTGTCAGGATACTCAGCATCTCACCTCCCCCTCTTCCCCCACCAGGGCAGGTGTCTGCTTTTCTCTGGATTTGATCTCACATTTCTCAAGGGGCAAGGCTCTTTGCAGCCCTTGGGGTAATACAGTCGAGGGAAGAAAAGGGTTTCCAGACGCATCTCTGAGAGAACCGAGGCGGCTGGGCTCCGAGTCAGTTTACAAGTATCCTCACCTTCCTCTTCTTCTGCCCACTCCCCCCAACCCAGGGCCAAGGGCGCTGGGTCGTGCGGGGGAGGAGGGGTGCGGGCAAGAATATGCTGCACGTGTGCATCAAAACTTCCTGTCTGCAATGGGACTTCACCGGCGATTACCACTCTGAGATCCATATGCTGAGGTTCCGGGTCTCTACTCCACCCCACCCGCCCCCCACCTCATTTCGCTGGCAGGCGTTGGCTCCAAAACGTTCTCAACAAGGTAACCCGGGTAGTTCTATCGGATTAATACACCCAGTAAATGCCCGGGAGTACACAAAGCGGTACCCAACCCCGGGGCCTCAGCCTCTGCACCCCACCCCCAACCTCGGAGCCGGGCCAATCGCCGGGCGGGCAGGGCTGGGCTCGCACTAGGGCTCTGTGTACCACCTCCCCCCGCGCTTCCCCCGCCTCCCAGCTTGTCGCCCGAGGCCCGGTTGGCGCGAACGCCGGGTCCTGGGTAGCCTCAGCTTCCTGTCTGCCTCCCGGCGCGACTCCTCCCTGGGGCTCTGGGAACCCAGACTCTCAGGGGTTTTAGCTCCAGATGGGGGCTTCTCCATCTTTCCTTCCCCCCTCCCACCGTCGCGGGCTCCTTTCTTTGCTGCTGACCCTGCCAGGGCAGAGTCTGCAGGTCTGCCTGCCTTTCTCCAACCCGCATAAAAAGCACGTTGAAGGTGTCTCGGGGAGACACCTCCAGGTTTTGATTCAGCTCATTCCCTTTCACTGTTCAAAGCAGCTGTTCAAATACAGAGGCTGCTTACGTTGACGTGGAGAGGATTTCAAACAACCCTAAAATGCTTTGAACTGACAAGGTGTCTTGATATCTCCCTCACTCCAATACAGCTCCCTGAGATCACTCTGTAGGACAATGGCTGAGCAGGCAGTTCATGGGGGCCTCGAAGCCTGGGAGCGGCTGCAGGGTCCCCTGGGCCCTTTCCGCGAGAACAGGCTTGAGGCATCCTAAGAAGAGATGCTAGAAACGGTGCTAGCCCGTGCCCTTCCCCTAGGTCCCAGGAAGGGCTGTGCTCTTTCGGAGTCCTGACCTGGACTGGTTTGTAGAAGTGGTGCGGACTGTCCCGGTGCCTTGCATTGAGAGGAAACAGCTCAAGGTATCCGAATAAACCAAGGAGACCCCTATTTTATTTCCACACTGTCACACTCCTTTAAAAAGTGATCTGGGCCTAGCACCTTAACCCATGGCCCCCAAAGTCTTCACTCAAATAACAGTAATGGTATCAATCCATGCACTCTGACATGAATGTAATTTATTAACTCATTCATCTACTAAACACACCCACACTATATGTTAAATATCATTTATTTCTATGTACCAGGACTTGGCAAAAAAAACCCACCATAATCATTCCCATACATTGTGCTGAAAGGAACAGTTATTAAAATACAGATGAGACAGTATTCATTTGATAGATTTTAATGTAGTTCTTATTTATGTAATCCCATGATAACAGAAATCAGGAAACAAAGGGAAATTTCTTAGGAGGTGGCTACTGGCTTAAATTTGGGTAAAACTACTGGTGTTTCCTTTTTAGTGTATCTACCTTGGAGGAAGACTGTTTTAATCCCTTCTTTTCCCACTCTTCCTGCTTCCCCCTCCTTCTCTACCTCTTCCCCTCCCCTACTCCCCCCCCCCCCCCCCTTCCCTCCCTCCCCCCCCCCCCCCCCCCCCCCCCCCCCAGTCATTCATTCCTGCCCTTTCTACTCTCCTGCTAGCCCCAGATTATGGATAGCTCCCCTATATTTGAATGGAACCTCTTTGCTAAGGGCCTACAGAATGTCAAAACTGAGGCTTCCACTTTAGAACTGCAGCTCTAAACAGCCAATCCACTCAAAGAGCCAGCTGGCTGCTTTAATGAAAACCTCCTGAAAGCTTCAAGAACTGCGGTCTTGAGGATGCATTTATAAGAAGCCTGGAAAATGCATTTTCAAGTTGCCAATTCTTATGAGAAACACAAACATTTAACTTCTTAAAAAACAGAAATTAATATCTTTAATTATGTAGCATCACATTGTCTTCTCAAATTAAAAAATCTCATACAGAATTATATAAATTACTGTCTATCCATGTGTTTTGTATCTATCTCTATATCATAAATGTGGATCTATCTCTATGTCATAAATGGTCCCGAAGAAGAAAAAGTTTTCTGGAAGTTGAAACTTCCATTCTTCCTCTGCTTGGCAAATCTGGTTGTCCATGCCTTACATATAGATGATTCTATTTTATCTTCACTACTGTGCAAACCAGTGAGATGTAATGTTCTAAGTTCAGTATTTGAAATGAAATTATTTGAATTCATGGATATTAATCTCTTCCCCCCCTTTACTTCCAGTTCTGAATCTTGTCATTAAAAATGATCCCCCCTTTGTAGTCCACAAGTGAATATTTTATAGACAGGCACGGTTTGAAGACTTCTAAAACCACATCACCCAGGCAGTCTGGCTGTTTCAGGGATTACTTTGAGTAATTTATCAAAGGAAGACTGCTAAATTTTGAGTGGTGAATATGAGGCCTTACAGGGGAGAAAGCATAAAGGACACATTCTATCAGTGTGCAAGATAAATTCTATTTGGAGTTAATACAGCTTGTTTATATTGAAATATCAGGAACAGAACAGGAGGCAATTGGTGGTTCCTAGTTCCCGTTCAGAAATTTTGTTTTTAAAGGGCTAATGACTTCCTAGCCATAGAGCCCGAGGGTGCCCACTTCTACCTCCCCCCACCCTGCCTTAAAGCAGGTGAATAGCTCCTACCAGGAGGGAATGACAATCTTTGATAAATTAAAGGGATTTCAACACAAACCTCCTTAGCTCTAAAGCACTTGAAAATGAAGCTCTTGCCGCAGTCAGTTCCCTTTCTTATGCTCAGGAGTAATTTGAGAAGCGGAAGGCGAGGGGCGAGAGCGCCCGCACACACCTGCGGAGAGGCGCAGAGGAAAGGCGTCCTCAGCTATTTCACTGGTGTGGTGTCCAACGGCCAGGGGTGGGTTTTGATCGCTGGGCGAAACAAGGCGGCGTTTGGTTGATCTTGGGCTTCGTTTTTTTGTTTCTGGCTGCACAGATCAGGAATGCAAATCCCTTCTAAAGTGTATGAATGCACTTGACAATTGTGTTGTTAGTGTCCGGGGAATCTCATCTAGCAGGGGAGGGGTGATGCATCCGAGCGAAGTTTTTCTCAAGGGCAGTTAACCACAGCGGTAGTAGCTGTGGGACAGGACTTCCTCCTCGGTTTCTGAGTTTTAGATCTGTCATTCTAGGCACCTCTCTCTGGACTTAACAAAGTTAGGGATGACTACTTTTTTTTTTTTTAAAGGCAAATTTCCAGAATGTGGGTCCTGGTGATGTAAAGGGTGGCATCGTTCGGAAGACGACGTAGAAAGAGGAAGCTTTAGGCAGGATGGAGCAATGAGAACAGCTCGCTCCTCTTGTCTTTCCTTCGAGTTTTCGATGGTAATCTAGGGCAGCCGGGTCCCAACATTAAATGCAAAATAGGAACACAGGACACGGTCGAGTCACAGGCCTGATCATATTAACGCCCTAGGTCAGAGGGAGAGAATAATGAATAGGCACGGAGCTCAGTTCCTGGAGGGGAACCTAATTAACCTTGGGAGAGTGAAAGAAAGTCAGAGATCATGCCTGGGATCGTGGTTTAGGATGCTTATATTTACGTGAATGTGAGTGCGTGCGGGTGGGTGGGGGAGGCAGGAGTAGTCCACTTTGTGCATTATAATTTTTTGATCCTGGGGGAAAAAAAAAAGCAACTGGAGTTTGTGCTCCTTAGGACCATCCAACCACTCACAGAATCCCGCGGAGAACTCGGCGGTGGGAGCTCCCGAGCTCTGCCAGGAGGTTCTGTGTCTCGGCCTCGGCCTGTGAGGGGGCGGGGGGTGGAATCCGCCCTGGTAGGGGAGAAGGGGCTGCGGCGTCCCAGCGCCCTGGCCTGACCTCGGGAAAGACTGCTAGGGAACTGAGCGGGATGGGGGTGGGGGCGTTCCCTGCCACAGAGCCACTGAGCTCCTAGGCAGGTCCTGGCTGCGATCCGGTGGAGGAAGACGAGGGCGAGAAGCGGGAGGCCGGGCCATTGTCCAGGGAGGGCGCATTTTTGTCCGGATGCTGCTGGTTGCTATAGCGAGGAGGGAAATCCAAACAGAAGGGCTCAGTTCGCCTTCTGCGGGCCTGGGAGCAGCGTTCTCTCTTCTCAGCCAAAATAAAAGTGCCGCCCGGGGCCTGGCACCCCTTCCCGGGAGGGCTGACCGCAAGCTCTAGGAGAGGGGCCCGAAGGATCCGGGGACCGAGCCAGGGAGGGGGTATCCAGCCCCGCAGGGAACGGCCAAGCAGGTTACTGTTGGAGCGGGCGGAATGCACCAGCCACAACTCTCTCCCCCTCCCCCGCCCCCTCCCTCCTCCAACTCGCTCGCACCCGAGGTGACGTCTTTTATTTAGGAAAAACCTCACAACCTCAAACTCCGGTGACTTCCCCAGTGGGTGAAACCTCCTCTTCGCCGGGGCTGATGGCCACGTTTGGGCGCTGGGAGCGCCGTCGGAGGAGAGAGACCTGCGTGCTGCACGACGCTGTACCGGGAAGGAGCGACAATACCAGCAGCAGAGAGACCTGTTTGTTAGAAGTTTAAAAATCACTCAAAGGCAAATTTCACTAGAAAGGCGTGGGGGAGTGGATGAGAAAATTTTCACATTTAAAAAAGACTTTTATTTTGCAGTAGTGTGTGTTTTTTTTTTTTTAATGTCTTGCTATTCAACTTTGAAAACTGTATTGAGGAAAGGTTACAATAAAAGGCTCTTTACGGCTTATAATTTCTCCCCAACAGTACAGCTCAGAATAGCCACGGGAAGGCATTTAGTTAATGATGAGATGGTATCTTTAGGAAATTTTGAGTTGATATATTTAAAATGGAGGACATTAGTATACTCTAGGTCAGGTAAAAAGTTAGGCTATTATTTGTGGGAACAAATTGTCTACACCAGAAGGGCACAGGATAGTAGGGACTTTACAAAATTAATTCTCTTACTCTCCTGTGACTTTTAAATTCTGTCTCCCTTCTTTCCTCCTCTTTCTTTTTTAAAAAATTTATTTTTCTGTCTCTCTCCTATTTGTCTATCTCTTGCCTAGAAGCTGCCCGAAAAACTAGAGAGAAAACTTTTATTTGACCGGAGGAAGCCATTTGAAAGGCATAGTCAAGAGCTTTTTTCCTCCCTCCTCCATTTAAAATATATCCTTTCCTTCCCAGTCACAAGTCCCTTTAAAAAAAAAGTCCACACAACTTTGTAAGAAGTTCCTTAATTCATAATAACATTCACATTTTAAAAAATGCTTGAAAGAAATCATGCTAATGAAGAGAACATTTGCAGTAATTTGGTGATAATTATCAGAATCACCACATATTCGCAGAGGCTTGAACAATACGTGTTCAGAGAAAAGCAAAACACATTATTTTAATAGTCTGATATGCAAACTATGGACCGTTCAATTATGTGGCTTAATAATGCATACATGATGTGATCTTGTTATTGGGACGGGAAGGTCTGCGGTGAGTCACTCCTAAGACCAAGTGTGCTTTCACATCCAGTAAAATCCATTGCCATGGATCAGGGGCCCCTGCCAAACTGCATTTAAGAGAATAAAAATTAATGACTGAGAATTTGAGCGTTAAATTAACATTAATTATATGACCTGCATGCTGGAAAGATTAAATTTCTTACGCCCTAATTAGATAACGTCTCCTCATATATCAAACAATTTCCATTTTCATTTCCAGGTGTCTGGAAAACAGGGCAAGGTGGGGAGAGGCAGTAGTTGAGGATTTTCCTTCTCTGAGGTCAGGATTGTGATGTCCAGCCACCATCTCCACTGCTTTCCTTTTCTTTTCCCCTTGACTTTGCTATGAAAAGCCCTCTGGTTGGAGGTCATATCACAGAGAAGGAAGTTCATTCTCAACTGCCAGTGGTAGTTGGAGAGCAGGGGGCTTGGTGGGCGGTCCCCAAAGAAACCTGAAGCATTCAAGGGACCCCTTGCAGCAGTCCCAAAGAAGGCTGGGCCACCCATCAGTCTCAGGCCAGGAAAACTAGGTGGTAAGTTCCGTGGCAGGGATGCAGAGGAAAGGAGAGTCCCGTCAAAATGTACCCCCGACCCTTTTAGAGCAGAAACATCTGAGCTAGAAGTGCAAGGATGCAAGTGATCCTCAATGTTGTGTTTGGAGGGGGAGGGGAAGGTTTTCTTAAGTAGGGAACAACCAAAGGCCAAGACAACTATACTCTTTTCTGAAGAGGTCCATAAGAGGTTTGTCTGCCATCTCCCAGCAGTGCCCTGACATTTTGAAATCTCACACCGGCCGGCCAAAGGCACCCATGCCAGCGAGGCTAGGATGGCCTGTCTGACCGTGTCTGGGGCCAACCCAGGGCTGGCCTGGCCCCCAGGTGAAGAGAGAGCCAGGTGTGTGGGTGGGTGTGTCTCCAGCACTTGAAAACCTGTTACCAATGAAGCGGGGGTGGGGGGTAGGGGTAGGGGGTGGAGGGGTGGGAGGGTGACAGGAAAATGTCAGGATTAGATAAGCAGTACCCCATCCCCCCCCCCCCCCCTTAGGACAGATGGTCCTGTGATGACACTCCCTTCCCTCCATTCCCAAAATTCAAGTTAGGGGTCCCAGGACTCCAAAGAAAGCTGCCATGTACATTTGGCTTGGAAACAATGCACAAAGGCTTAAAATCCTGGGATCAGAATTCGGAGTTTCCTCTTGGATATTTCATGTGGCCCTAGACCTCTCACGTTTCCTCCTCCCCCTTCCTCCTCGCCTCCTCATCCCTAGGGACAGTAAAGACTGCCGGGACCTTTCGGACAGCTGCCCCGAGCACCGGGCCGGACCAGCCGAGCAAGATTAAAACCTCAAGGCTGCGGATTCTAAGTCACTCAGAATAGAGTTTTCACGTGTCAGTGTTTCCATTCAGCCACTTTCAGGCTTCTGGGGAAAAGGGCAGGCGTGCGTGAGCGCGAGTCTACGCGGTCGTAAATAGTGTGTTACGTGCCAGGGGAAGGGGGGCTGTTAGGAAAGTCAGCAGATCCCGGAGGGAGGGGGGCTCGGCCTGCGGGCTGCCCTTCCCGCCGAGCCGTCGGGCGCCTGAGGGACCGTCGCCGCGGTAGGGGCTGCTCAGAGAGGGGCGCGTCCCGCCGGCCCCGGCAGGGCAGAGGCTCTCGGAGGCCCCAGGAGGGGCGGCTCTCTCCCGCGCTCCTGCAGCTCCGGGCCCTCCGGCCGCGCGCCCCACCGCGCCCCTGCACCCTGCCCAACCCACGCTCACCCTTGGCAGTTACCTAGCGCTCTCGGAGTCGCCAGGGAAAGCCCAGCTCAGGGTGGAACGGACCTGAAAGTGAGCCCACCCGCAGTCTGGGGCTCGACCTTGCGTGCCCAGATCCGCGCCCAACCTGGGGCCCGGGGATTGCGGGGCTCCGAGGCCGGGTGGGGCGCCTGCACCGAGTCCGGTGAGGGCTGGGGGCCTCGGGAAAGTCTGGCGACGTTTAGAACCCGGCGTGCGTGCTCCCCTGCTCCCCGCCCACCTGCTGCTCACCCAGGCGGGGTGGGGGGTGGAAGGGAGGGCGTAAGGATCCGGGGTAAAGTGGGTGAGGTGAAAGTGAAAACGGATAAAAGATGGTCCTTCCCGCCTTCCCGAAAATACAGAAATTTCTCTTTTGGCAGAGAAACGTCTCTCCTGGCAGGTCTACAGAATTAGAACGTCGCAGCTGTTGTGGCAAGAACTTCGCAGCCCTGCTACTTGGGCAGGGAGAAGCCTCTGTTCGCTCACCACAGCTCCCTCTTCCCCTCTCCGCAGCGCTTTCGGTTTGAAACGTGTTTCTCCTTGACACAAACCACCCCCCCCCCACCCCAGCATGCTTTTGCTCGAAATGGTTACTCCTTTTGGAAATTGGAAAATCAATACTAGTTTAGCTTCTTCCGCGAGATGATGCACTGTCTAACCTTACAGGGAGGGAAACAGCCGAAGGCACAGCTCCAGCCTCTGGAGAATTTTACATAGAAATTTACAATGAATGATACTCCTGAGCGCCGCTGAAATATACTTTGGTTGGTAGCATTACTATAAGCCCAAGACACACCTCCTAGGTACGTATTCACTATTTGGTCCTGGTCGAGGTTTGGTTGAATGATTGATCAGGAGCTCGCACTGTGGGTGTTTATTCTTCCTGTTTTCTTAAACCACTTCTTGGATGGTTTCCTGTTAGTTTTCAGATGTCATTTGCAGCACAGACAGATTTCATATGCCTAGTGCAGATTGTCTTCAAAGTTCTAGTTTAAAGAGCATTATGTAAGCCTCTCTCTATTTACATAAGAGCTTTAACTCAAACCTCTCAGGAAACCATTTATTACCAACAGAAACCCATCCAGGGGAGAGGCATAACCGACCTGTATTTTTCTGACGCTCTCAAGAACAGCAGTAGTTCATTCATTTTGAAAAAAGAGAAAAGTAGATGTAACAAAGGATTGGAGTATTTTGCATTTTTATTCAGCTTGGTTTTATATCATTTAAGCATTATTCTTAAGCTGCAGGCAGTGCCAGTATTTATAGGATGCACTTTTCCTCTATGTGGTCATTATTTAGGCAAGAGAGCTGGCCCTGTGCCCCTCAAGTGCAATCCTAAATGTGAGAACAGAGATCTTCTAGTTAGTAGAATAAATTAAGTATAAATTTTCTGAATTCTAAACTGAAAGTTTCATGAATACATAATCGCTGTAAACAAAGGTCAAGTAATAATACAATAAGCAGGATAAAACGTTTTATTTCTTTTTTTACTATCTGTACTTCCATCACATTCCCTTTCCCACAGTGTTTCTTTCTCCCTTCCCTCCCTCTGTCCTTTTTTTGCTTTCCATCTATTCACTAAACTTTAGAACAAGTTTGTATTGTTATACATTGTTACAATTACTTTTAGGAAGATGGAACCTGGTGAGATAGGAAATTGAGTAACAAGGAGTTAAAAGTTGGAACACTGTAGGAAAAGACAAGATCTTGTCCCAAATCACCTGGGATGCTAGCTTTGGGGTATTGCTCGATCTATGTTACTGCATTAGCTGAAAAAAAAAAAAAAAGCCATTTAGATACTGGCACCTTCATGTCTATAGAAAAGATCAACAAGGGTCCTAGGGACAACTTTGCTTAACTTTTAGAAGCAGGAAATACTTCAGGAGAGTTCTTAGAGTTTGAGGTTCTTCATGGTGGCCATCTTTTATTTAAACAATCTCTTTCCCTGTGGATGCAGGACAGAGGCTGTTCTATAGCCATGTCTCAAATACGGAATTTACCCCACTAGGTAACTTGTCTTGTTAGGGCATCTTCTCAGAGGATGCCCCTTCTAAGATGTTAAGTGCTGTTATGGGTAGTTTTACCAAGGGGATTTGTGAATCAGACAGGTTGTATCTCAGGTGTTTTCTATTACCTGCCACCCTTCTCCTCATTCTTCCTTATCACTCTGGCCACACAGTTCCAAGTCTGCCATTTGTGACATTTTAACCCATTTAGACTCTTCTCTCTGAGGGACTCCTCCCTATTACCTTCCCTGTCATCATTATTCCGATAAGGCAATCAATGTTAAGGTGTTAAAAGCTGATAAATGCTAAGAGACATTTACTTTTTCCAAAGCAGTTGGGGGGTCCATGTCATAGGCCCACAACAATGAATCTCAGTAGTGGAACTGGAATTTAAGAGTGTGGTTGGCAGATGGGGAAGATATTTTAGGCAAGAGGCATTCACAGCATTCCTAAAATAAAGCCACATGGCCATGAGTCATGTTCTTTGTCCTCTTTAAAGACCTGCTCTACCTCGGTGATGTACCAGATATGAAATTTTTACTGGAAGAACAGCGCCCTAGTAATTGAGCAGTGTTGGAAACATTTTAATGGGATTGATGCTATATTGAAGAATTTACTTCCAGTAACAGATTTCACGGAACACACACCACTCGCTGGGGAGAATGACCCATGATTGGCCAATAGAATTATTTGTCCCCATAATGATTGGTTCAGAAAGTGCACATGACCTGAGCAGACCAATCAGAGCCAATGAGTATTTGGACTCATAATTTTGGCCAGAATGATGAGAAAGGAGAAAAAAAATAATAAAGCTCAGATACTGTATATACGAATATAAAAGCTTTCATCTTCTAGGAGCTTTGATGTGCTGATAATAAGCTAGATAGAAACCAATACAGAGAAAAGTAACATAACATGATATAATTGAGCCCCTGGATTCATCTGTGCCTGTTATTTTTTTCTTACTTAAGCCAAGAAATCAGCGCCCCCCAGTCCCCCATCCCTGAAGTTATCACTTGAAGTTTAAACAGCATTGACTCATGATTCTCATGCTCTCAAGGACAGAAGGTTGAGTAAATCATACATCTCAGTGCATGGCACATTATGATTATTGCTTAAAGCAAAACCCTTTCCACAGCTATCTCCTGTCCTTTCTTCTTCCTTCCCTTCCTTCTTTCTTTCATTCTCCTTATACTTATATCTCACTCTGGTTTCTATCTGTCATAAACCGCCATTCTTTTTTTTTTTTTAAATATTTTATTTATTTATTTATTTATTTAAGAGAGAGGGATAGCAAGAGACAGAGTATGAGCAGGGGAGAGAGGGAGAAGAGAGAGAGAGGGAAAAGCAGGCTCCTCACTGAGCAGAGAGTCCAACATGGGGCTCCATCCCAGGATCCTGGGATCATCACCTGAGCCAAAGGCAGACGCTTAACTGACTGAATCACCCAGGTACCCCAATAAACCACCATTCTAATAAGTTGTATGTATTCTTGAAAATATATATTGTTTTTCCGAAGGACTTATTTTTAATTCATGTAAATGACACTGTGTTGAATGTCTTTTTCTGTTTCTTTCTCTTTTACTCACTACCATGTATTTAATATCTTTTTGTGTTGTTTATGTTTACGTCTAATTTGTTGCTTCTGACTGCTACATAGTTCTCTTTTATGTGTGTATTAGTCAAGCTCCAGTAGGCAAAAAACCACACTAGGTATCTCAATAGAGATTTAAAAATTTTTTTAAATTAACATATAATGTATTATTTGTTTCATGGGTACAATTTTGTGATTCATCAGTCTTATACAATTCACAGCACTCACCATAGAACATGCCTTCCCCAATGTCCACCACTCAGCCATCCCATCCCTCCC
>RCUC01134044.1:0-36291 GCA_003697995.1 Taxidea taxus jeffersonii
CACCAGTACTAGTGACTTCATGTCATTGCTCCCAGAAAATACTGCACAATGAGTGAGCCAGGGGTCTGTTTGTGGAGAGCATCTGGGTGTGGTGATTCTTCTCTGCGCATGTCTGGCTGCACCGGTGGGTGGAATCTGGCATTAGCTGGCGGGAGCCAGGGGCTGCAGAATGCAGGCTGGTGCAGACCTGGCCTGATGCAGGTTTGCCAGGAGCTCCTCTCGCATCTGCTTCTTACCCTCCAGCCCTGATTCAGCTTGTTTGATTTCCCAGTAAGAGAGAACCCAGATTAATGACATCTTCTAAGATAAAATTCCCACTGCATCTCCAGGCCATGACTGAGGAGCAGGAGAACTCATGTGAAATAAGGAGGAGGAGGCTTCGGGCGTAGGGGTGTCCTCTCAGGTTACGGACATTTGACCAGAGGCCTCTCCAGAGCAGCAGGACGGAGAGGAGACACATTTCCAAGCCGCAGAAAATGTTCAAGTCCCAGGTGAGTTCTTTGTTCTCCAGCAGTCTTCTTCCATAGGTGTGACAAGGCTTATGAGAAAGCTCTTAAATACATTTAAACCATAATCAGAAACATAAGCTTGGGAGTGAAGGTGTCAGCGAACAAGGTGGATTATGGAGTCATAGAAGTCTTCAAGTGGAAGCACGGGTCTGTAGGAAACGAGGTCCTTTGTTGCGAGAGGCGAGCCGCAGACAGTCCCGGCGCGTGGCCGGGAAGGAAGCACGAGAAGTGCTGGTACGCGGTTTCCTCAGACCAAAAGCTGCTCAGCAGAAGCCCACGTTTGCAGATGGTTGCGGACGCCGAAGACGTCGGCAGCGTTGCTCATGCGGATCGTAAGTGGACGAAGTCCTGAGCAGTGGCCCTGGGATGCATAAACCCTGCGGTAGACGAATTACTTCCCGGTGCTCTTTCTTGCAGAGTTCCTCAGTGTGAACGAAGGGCATGAATCTGGAGTAAAATTCAGAACTCAGAGTTCGATACAGGACTGAACCAGTGGGCCCGGACCACCCATCTTACCTAGATTCTAGTGTTAGGAAAGAAATCTAAGTCACCTGGCAGAATTGATCATTACAAATAACCTCCAAATGGCCCCATAAATACTTATTCAGTTGGAATTTTGGTATCTTTTAGGTAGAAGTGTTTTTGCTTCTTTTGGCAAAAGCTGGGCATGGGGTATCTACCTCTAGGTCTTTTTACTTTTTGACGTAACGGAGAGTGTCACGATGGTTGGGGCACACACGTCAGTGCGATCCCAGAGGACACATAGTTCTCCTGGAAATAGAAGTGACAGAGGGGACCCCCGGCAGGGCCTGCTTTAAGTCCAAGTTAGGTTACCTCGGCCCCCGGTGTGGACCCTTCTGCCTTGCGGTTTTTAGTTTGGTCTGGGTAACGTGGTTTTAGAGGGACTGCTGGGGGCATTTCCTTCCAAATCGCTTCGTCCACGACCGCAGGTCAGTAGTCCACGCTTTGTCAGACGTGGGCAGCATCTGGGCGTGTTTGGCCTGCGGAGCGCAGGAGCGGGGTCTGTCGCGTCCTTTTCGGCTCAGCAGTCGGTCTACTCCAGAGCCTCCGAAAGGCAGCCCTGAGAGTTCTTTCTTTTGGTTTTTATTCTCTCCACTAGGAGGAGAAAGCTTTCAGGAGTAAGTCCAAAAAGCAAAGGCCATCCCTGTCCTCCAGCACCTTGCTTCCCCAGGTGCTAGGTTTATTTTGCTGTTGTTTTTCTGTTGTTAGTATCAGTGTGTCCCATTTAGTAATCAGAACGTTTAAAAGTTCATCTGTTTTCATCTAGACTCTCTGTCTGGAAAGATTAGATTCAAGAAGAACAAATATCACATAACTTAACCAGAAAGATGTATCACGTTTAAGAATTGGCTAGCAGGGGCGCCTGGGGGGCTCAGTCGGTTGAGCGTCTGCCTTCAGTTCAGGTCATGATTGCGGGTCACAATCACAAGCAGGCAGAGAGGCAGGCAGAGAGAGAGGAAGGGAAGCAGGCTCCCCCCCGCCAAGCAGAGAGCCCGACGCGGGGCTCCATCCCAGGATCCTGAGATCATGACCTGAGCCGAAGGCAGAGGCTCTAACCCACTGAGCCACCCAGGCGCCCTCTTTTCTTTTTTTTTTTTTTAAGATTTTTATTTATTTATTTTTCAGAGAGCGGAAGTACCATGGGGGGAGGGGCAGGCAGAGGGAGAAGCAGGCTCCTCACTGAGCAAGGAGCCCGATGCAGCACTTGATCCCAGAACCCTGGGATCATGACCCAAACCCAAGGTAGACGCTCAACTGACTGAGCCACCCAGGCGTCCCAGAGAGAGAGAACACAGGCAGGGGGAGCGGCAGGCAGAGAGAGAAGCAGGCTCCCCACTGAGCAGGGGGCCTTGATGCAGGATCATGGACCTGAGCTGAAGGCAGATGCTTAACCAGCTGAGCCACCCAGGCGTCCCCTATCCAGTTTCTTAATAGAGAAGTGGGTGGGTAGATGAGTGAATTCAGAATGAAAAATGGCTTGATGACATTGTTTCAAAGTGTAATGCAAGTTTAGGACGCCATGTGCGTTAGCAGTTGCTGTGTCCTGCAAGCCGGGCTTACATCTGGTTCCCTTACAGGGTGCGGCAGGGCAATGAGCCCCTTCCAGGCTCGGTCACGTGGGAGTTGGTGGCCTCAGTGCCTCGCCACAGGCGGCTGGATTCCCCTCCACTCCCCCCGCCCGCCTCAGAGAGAGCAAGACGGGGCTCCCCAGAGGGAGTGAGTCAGTAAGGCCAGCGCCCACTCCGGAGGGGAGCCGGACACCGACTCGGACTCGAGGAGTTCCAGATGGGCGAGGCTGCCTCCCTCGCTGGAAAAGAAGGCCTGTGTCCCGCCGGGAGCCCTGCTGCGGCTCTAACCGTGATGACGCTTTTGCAGATCTCGTTTGAGGATGTGGCTGTGGACTTCACCTCGGAGGAGTGGCAGCTCCTTAATCCTACTCAAAAGAGCTTGTACAGAGACGTGATGTTGGAGAACTACAGCAATCTGGTCTTCTTGGGTAAGAGTGTTCATGTGGAAACAGTGTATCCAGTAACTGGGGGGGCTCTCAGAGGTTTACGGACTTGGGGTTAAGCTTCAGACGTCAAAGATTCTGATTTCTATACCCACCTGGAAGATTTTGGCCCGCTTGCTATGTTTTATAGCCTTCATAGTAAATATCCTTCAGGTTGAAGAGTCGGTCGGCCCGAGGAGTTGGGTCCAGGTTGTCCCATGTTTCCGATTAACAGGTTATCAAATGATCAGACCTGATGTGATGGTCAAGCCAGAGCCGGAAGAGCCGTGGGTCATAGAAGAAGCCCCAAGTCGGACCTTGGCAGGTGAGAGGCACTCGGGTGCGTGGCGTTCAGTGCCACTGAATCATGCTTTCTGACGAGAGCTGGTTTATGATGTTTTTTGAAAAGTTATTTGGAAATGTTATCTGTAAAAACTGTCTGAAGTTCCTGCGTCTTTAGAGTTGGCTCGGGCTGGGGACCTGAGTGCTTCCTGCGTTTTAATGAGTTCTCTGTCCTGGTCTCCACATCAGCTGTGTCCTCTTTGCACGGAGCTGGTGGCGGCACGTACCCCCTTCCCCATGCCGCGGCCCGAGCCGGAGGCCAGCATGAAGGACCTTGCTTTCCGGGACGAGGATCCTCTTGGCGGCCTCCTCGGCTCCCTTCCTCCACTGCTGCACCTCCGCTCTGCAGGGCTGGGCTCCCTTCCTCCTCCTCACACGCCCCTGACTTCCTGTTGCAGGACGCCCATGAGTCCTTTGTTAGTTTTCTTTTCTCCCTCTCATTTGTCAGATTCCTGTATTGAACCCAAAGGGAATAGAAGGGGAATCCGTGCATGTAGAACAAAAACCGAGCACCGGGAGCCTGGTGGGGAGGCCCTACGTCTCCTCCTCGTGCGGCGGGCGGCTCCCGGGCGCGCTGCCCCCCGTGTTCATCTTCCCCAGGCTCCTCGTTGACCCGCCAAGAGCCGGCTGGGTTTCACTCTGAGTGCTGGCTTGATGTTTTCACATTTATGCGGAAGAACCTCATGGTATGGCAACACCTTATCCATTCTTTTGGTTTTTGTTTTCGATTTCTGTGCCCAGAAGTCAGGGCCGCCTCCCTTAGAACTAGGGTCTTCACACGTGTCATACATTTTTCTCTGCACGTGACCCTTTGGTTATCACACCCCTGCCACGGAGATGCGGTGCCGCTGCTCGGTTGGGGCCTCTCTGCCCCTGGTGAGATGGACTCCCGGCCTCTCGGGAATATCTGGCCCCTCGGTGCTGTGTTCGAGGAGCCCTGGCCCTGGTCAGGGGTTACTTGGAATTTTTCACCGGTTTTTAACCATGAGGTCTTCACGACTTTTCCCCCACGTATTAAGATGGCAGGTGACTCACTCTTCTCTTCTCCCTGTAGAACTGTGGTGTGTAATTATGAAATGTCTCAAGAAGTGAGTGTTGTCGGGCCAGGTAAGGCGGGGCCTTTCTTTATCCTCGTTAGTGCAGAGGTCTTCACTGCCCAGAGTCTCAGCTCGCCTCAGGAAGTACTTCGGATGACAGGTGTCTAGGTGCCGTTCGCAGGGGTGATCAGGTCTGGGCATTAGAAAATACTAAAAAGACAGTATTAGAAAATACTGTCTGCGAAGGTAGATTTTTGTGTCACCCATTAGTTTAGAATGGCGGCTGTTCTGTGGCCGGAAAGGAACTGGGTGAGGGGAGCAGGAGGCAGCCTTGCGGGAGCAGGGAACTTTAACGCAGAAGGAAGTAGAGAATGCAGCGTTCTTTATCACGATTGCTGGTACAGGAAGGAGGTGCGTGGGAAGTCCAGCGGCGAGCGTGCGGTGTCCTCGTCCGCTTCGGAGGCCTCGCTCCCCGCGTGCACTGCGTGCGCCAGTGACAAACACAGGCCTCTCCCTGCCCTCGGGTCTGTGCTCTGGTGGGGACACCGAAGTAAGGTGACTGCCTGTTTGATAAGCACTAAAGAGGAAACAAACAGGATATTGTCGGGACGCCCTTGAGCAAGCCATGCTGGGAGCTGGGAAGAGCATGCCAGAAAAACCGGGCAGCCATTGGGCCACCTGGGGGGCTCAGTCATTAAGCGTCTGGCTCAGGCTCAGGTCCTGATCCCAGGGTCCTGGGATGAGCCCCGCACCGGGCTCCCTGGGGGAGCCCACTTCTCCCTCTCCCACTCCGCCTGCTTGTGCTCGCTCTCTCTGTCAAATAAATAAAATCTTTAAAAAAAAAAAAAAAAAGGAGCAGCCATGGCAAAGGTCTGGAGGCAGAAGAGGCCTTTGGGGTCAGAGGGACATGAAGGAATTCAGTGTAGCTGAGCAGCAGTGAGCAAGGGTGCGTGAGAGGAAGGAGGAGAGGTTGGAAAAGACCAGCACATGTTAGGGCATTTGAGCCATGGTAAAAGCTTGCATTTATCAAAGGGTTTTAGGTTTTTTTTAAAGATTTTATTTGTTTGACAGAGAGAGAGAGAGATCACAAGTAGGCAGAGAGATAGGCAGAGAGAGGGGGGGAAGCAGGCTCCATGCCGAGCAGAGAGCCCGATGCAGGGCCCCAAGGTCATGACCTGAGCCAAAGGTAGAGGCTTAACCCACTGAGCCACCCAGGCGCCCCTCAGGGTTTTTTTAAAACAAGGGGGTAAAAAGCCTGATTACGTTTTCGAAAGCTCACTGGTTCTCTGGAAACTAGAATTGAGGAGGAGCAAGGCTGGAAGAAGGAATATTAATTTGAAAACTAAAGTGAAATGCAGACAGTGTGGACCAGAGTGCGACAGAAAGAAATGGGTTCACCCGTGCCTGGCCCTGTGTAATATCTGTAAGTGACACACTCACTTTCCAAAATGACAAGATTTTTATTTCCTTTGTTTTCCTTTCTTTTCTTTTCCCTTTTTTTTGGGGGGGGGGTGGGGTGCAAAGCAGAGGGAGAGGGAGGGAGAAACCCCAAGCAGACTCCCTGCTGAGCCCAGAGCCTGACACAGGGTCAGATCCCAGGACCCCGAGATCATGCTCTGAGTTTGAACCAAAAGTCGGACGTTCAACCGACTGAGCCCCCCAGTGCACCACAATTTTGTAATTCTTTTTTTTTATTCTTTTTAAAAAATTTTATTCATTTATTTGACGGTGAGAGAAATCACAAGTAGGCATAGAGAGAAGGGGAACCAGGCTCCCCACTAAGCAGGGAGCCCAATGCAGGCCTCGACCCCAGGACCCTGAGATCATGACCCGAGCCGCAGGCAGAGGCTTAACACACAGAGCCAGCCGGGTGCCCCAATATTTTTAAATTCTTAAATATTTTTTGATACAGTTGAACTACTTGAATATTATTTTATGTTATTTATTAACTTATATATTAATTTTTATTTCTCGTTTTGATTTTAAAATTTAAAATTTTCATATCTTTACTCAGATTTCATGAAACCATTTTTTATAAACACTTCAGGGGGACGTCACACTTACATGTCTACGTATGACTCTTGCTTTTAATCTCCAAACTTTTTCTCAGTCTTTTCATCTCAATGAATAGTATTAATATCTCTACTCACTTAAGCTCCAAGCACTGTGCCCTTTTATTCTCTATATCAGCAGCTCTACTTGGTCCTTTTCCTGAAATTCTGATATGTCTGAGAATTAGATAAGTTTCTACCCCACGTGCGCACGCGAGTGCACGCGCGCACACACACACACACAACACACACAAAATCCTGCAGAAAAGAAGTAGTTGCCTTATATTTGAGTTCTTGCCAAATCTTTTGACTTGCAGGGTACCTCCTGGCAATATTGGCTCACAATTACTAGTAAAGATTATTGTAAGGTAAACAGACTTTAAAATAGCTGATAAATGACCATGTTGTGGAAACCACAAACAGTTGTACTTACTGGGTCCCAAAGAGTCTGTCCTAATGTGTTATGCACAGAGTTCTTGTGGTTTGGAATGATTTTCACAGGTAGGATTACATTATAGATTATAGATTGAGTTCGGGACGCCTGGGTGGCTCAGTTGGTTAAGCGGCTGCCTTCAGCTCAGGTCATGATCCCAGCGTCCTGGGATCGAGTCCCACATCGGGCTCCTTGCTCGGCGGTGAGCCTGCTTCTCCCTCTGCCTCTGCCTGCCACTCTGTCTGCCTGTGCTCGCTATCTGACAAATAAATAAATAAAATATTTTTTAAAAAATTTCAAAAAAGATTATAGATTGAGTTAAAATGTCAAAAAAAAACTAAATAAAACTGGCTATCAAGAAGTAGCCTTGGGGCACCTGGGTGGCTCAGTGGGTCAAGCCTCTGCCTTCAGCTCAGGTCTTGATCTGAGGGTCCTGGGATCGAGCCCCACATCAAGCTCTCTGCTCAGCAGGGGTCTTTCTTCTCTCTGTCTGTTTCTCTGCCTGCCTCTCTGCCTACTTGTGATCTTTCTCTGTCAAATAAATAAATAAAATCTTTAAAAGAAAAAAAAAAAGTAGCCTTTATGGGGAAGTCAGTGATGGTGGCGATTCAGGTGACAGCCTGAACCAGAATGTTCTTCAGCTGTGACGGTCATACAGGAACCTACTGTTTCTTGCCTTTCCAGTGACGACTCGATAGCCTGTATTTGCTCTGTATTCGGTATTTCTTCCTTCGTAGCATTCAGCAGTGTGTGCCAGTCCTGCTCTTCTGTGTGCGGGCTGTTCCTAGCATCTGCTGTATCAGGAGGCCCCTGGCGTGGGCGTGCTTACCCATGGTCTTCCCTCGTCTTCCCTTGGACGTACAGCAGATAATCACATTGCTGTTGAATAAGGAAGTTAGTCTCTCCAGTGTTTGAGTATAAATTGCTCATAGTCACTGCTCCTTGAGTGGATTTCATCTTTTCTCCTTTAAAAGTTCATGTTTCTGAACACTTGTAACTTTTAAATGTTTTCATTTGTGTTTGAACATTTTTTAGGCTTTTATTTAAATTCTAGTTAGTTAACATACAGTGTCTGTCAGAATTTCTAATGTCCAGTAAATATACATTTTATTTGGGAGGGGTTTTTTGTTTTGTTTTGTTGTTATTGGGATCCTAGGCTCCATTTCAGTTTTATTCAATGAGTATAATCATTGGGAGATTTACACAGTATGATTCATTTTTTTCCTTTTTAGAAGAAGTCTGGCTAGATAACAGTCTCAAAATGTGGCACCAGAATAATCAAGACAAGCTTAGAAGTATGGAGAGAGGCCATGAATATGATGTTTTTAGGAAAATATTTCATTCAAGCATTAACTTTGTTCATTTAGGAATGAGACCCCATAAATGTGGCTCAGGTGAAAAAAGTTTGAAACATCCTTTTGAGTTTCTTATTCCAAAAAATAATCTTGGAAGAAAGAAATTTGATGAGCTCAATAAGAAATACTTATTGTATATCAAAGCTGATAGAACCCATGGCGGCGAGCCATACTGTGACCGCAGTAAATGTAGGAAGGCCAGCCGGACAGGGTCATGGCCCCTTGCAAACGTCCACTTATGCATGGACTGCGGCAGCGTTTTCAGTAAGAAGTCACAGCTCATCGTACACCAGCGGACGCACACGGGAGAGAAGCCGTACGGCTGCAGCGACTGCGGGAAGGCCTTCTCCCAGAAGTCCTTGCTCACTGTTCATCAGAGGACTCATTCAGGAGAAAAACCATATGGGTGTACAGAATGTCAGAAAGCTTTCAGTAGGAAGTCCCTGCTCATCTTACACCAGCGGACGCACACAGGAGAGAAGCCCTACAGCTGCAGCGAATGTGGGAAAGCCTTCAGCAGGAAGTCGCAGCTCAAGAGGCATCAGAGAACCCACACGGTCGAGAAGCCCTATGGCTGCAGTGACTGCGGGAAGGCCTTCTCCCAGAAGCTAAAGCTCATTACCCATCAGAGAACTCACACCGGGGAGAAGCCCTATAACTGTAGTGATTGTGGGAAAGCCTTCTTTTGGAAGTCACAGCTGATTACTCATCAGAGGACTCACACAGGGAAGAAACCGTATGCCTGTACCGAGTGCACAAAAGCCTTCAGCAGGAACTCACTGCTCATCAGGCATCAGAGGATCCACACGGGGGAGAAACCCTACGAGTGTGGCGAGTGTGGCGAAGCCTTCATCCGAAAGCCGCAGCTCATCAAGCACCAACTGACGCACACGGGAGAGAAGAACTATCAGTGCAGTGACTGTGAGGAGGCATTCTTTAAGAAGTCAGAGCTAATCCGTCATCAGAAGACTCACTTAGGGGAGAAACCCTACGGATGTGTTGAATGTGGAAAAACCTTCTTTGGGAAGTCCCAGCTCCTAACACATCAGAGAACTCACACTGGCGAGAAGCCGTATGAATGCAGTGAGTGTGGGAAAGCCTTCACCCAGAAGTCCAGCCTGATTTCACACCAGAGGACACACACAGGGGAGAAGCCCTATGAGTGCACGGAGTGTGGGAAGACCTTCAGTGAGAAGTCAAGCCTCATTCATCACCAGAGAACCCATACTGGAGAGAAACCCTTCGAATGTAGTGAGTGTAGGAAAGCTTTTGCCTGGAAGCCACAGCTTCTTAGGCATCAGAGAATTCACACAGGGGAAAAACCCTATGAATGCGGTGAGTGTGGGAAAGCCTTTGTTCAGAAGGTGCAGCTCATTAAGCATCAGAGAAATCACACAGGAGAGAAAACCTACGGGTGCAGTGAGTGTGCAAAAGCCTTCTTTGAGAAGGCACAGCTCGTTATCCATCAGAGAATTCACACAGGGGAGAGACCCTACCAGTGTGGTGAATGTGGGAAGTCTTTCACTAGAAAGTCTCACCTTATGAGGCATCAGCGGATTCACACGGGAGACAAACACTCTGGGTGCAGTGAGTGTGGGACCGCCTTCAGCAGGAAGTCACAGCTCATGCTTCACCAGAGGACTCACGCACTCTAGAAACCACGTGAGTGCCGTGAACGTGGAAAATCTGGCATCCGATGTCGCCTTTTGAGGTGTCCGAGGACACACACAAGGGAGGAACCCTGTCAATGCACTGGGAAGGCAGGTCTCACCCAACTCAAGAGAGGGAATTTGGTTAAGTAGACAGGGTAAGGGAGCCTTCTCCCAGAACACACAGCTGATCGCCCAGTAATGACAGAGCGTGGAAGTCTTTGTGGTAGCAGACCCTGTAGTCAGAAGTGACAGCACATTGTTAGAGGACCTACGCTCGAGGGGAAACTGGACTGTTGTAAAAACCAAGTGAGAGGTTTCATCAAGAAAGGATAACTCACAGTACACTAGAGGATACATACACGAAGGCAATGCTGAATCGTCTGAACTAGAAATTTCAGTGTGGAGGAGAGGTCCTAATGTGAAGAATTTTGATAAGCATGATCCTATTGAAAGAATTCTCTAACGTTGTGTTTGTTGTATATAAGTTATTATAAAAATGGTTATTTTAAAATGGTAGATGTGTTTTAAGTATGAAAACGTGTGCTTTCTGCTGTGTTGGTACGGCAGGGACCAGATTGACCCCCCTGCCTTCAACAGCTAGAAACTGTAAAATGTATGTGAAAGAACGGTTTAGAGACCTATGGCAAGCAGGTGTTTGTGATCCCCGGCAGAAGGTGGGCAGAGTGAGGTGCGCTCCCAGGCTGCCGTTCGGGGAAGGAAACACAGGTGGTCTTGTCGAAGAGAGCTGCTGTCTTGGCCTTTGGAGAGGCCACAGTAGCTAGAATTTATAGGGAGAGGAGAGAGAGGAGCTTTCTAGAGAGAGGGCTGCAGAAATCTACAAGGAGTCCCCCTGAGTCTTTTGGCTTAGCGCTGATTGGCATGTGTGTGAAAGGAAAAGTCCTGCTGGAAAGCAAGAGGCTGAACAGGTCCCAGAAATCAGTGCCAGGCTGGGAGTAAAGTTCCCGCCAGCGAGAGTGGAAACAGCTTTGAACACGTGGGGCATCAGGTAGGATTCCAAGCAGACCATGATCTTGTGAAGGAACTAACCCTAGATTCAGAGCTGCTCTGGACCCACAATGTCTGGCATCCAGAAACTTCCTGACACGCAAAGAAACTGTGAGAATACGACTTGTAGCCAGGACAAAAATGAGCCAGTAGAGAGGCATAGAAGAGACTGAAGCAGTTGGCATTGGATAAGGGTGTTTGAGAAGCTTTTATGAAGATAGAGGAAAACATGACTGTGACAAGACCTGAAGTGGAAGGTGTATTTTCAAAAGCCCAAGTGGAACTTCTCAGCATGAAAACAGTGGTAATCTGAAAATTTAAAAAAGAAGAAAAAACAAAAATATCCAACTCTGGGTGGAATTAAGAACAGATGAGACATAGAAGAAGAAAAATTGATGAAATTAAGTAAGAATAAAAAACTCCAACTGATGTCCCGAGAAAAAAAGCCTGGGAGGAAAGAGAGGAGGGGTCCGTCGTAGTGGGAGCGGGGTCCTAGCAGGAGAGGAGGGGCTGGGGAAGAGAAGTGACAAAGGATCTGAGTGAGTGACAGCTGAAATTGCTACCCATGGGATGAACAGTGTCACTGCACATATTCAAGGAGTTCAGAGAGCCCCAGACAAGACACACAGAAAACCTGCTAGCGGACATCGTGGCGGATGGAAGAGGAGCGGTGATAAAGCGCCTCGGGAGAGACGGGGGCGCTCAGAGAACAGAGTCGGACGGCGGGCCCCTGGGCAGAGGCTGCTCGGGCTGCGGGCCAAGGGAGTGAGCGGCGACTCTGGATTATGGAGGGAAAAATAACGCCCCTGCACCCTGGCATTTGTCTGTTACCTCTCAGAAATGAAGGCAGAAAAGGACTTTTTCAGGAGAACAAAATTAGAGAATTTATTAGCTGAAGGCTTTCCTTCAGGAAAGTTTAAGTCAGTCTAGGGGCCGCAGGAAAGGATGCCGGCTGGACATGTGGACCTCCGGGGAGAAACGAAGAGTCCTGGGAGCGGTGAATACGTGGGTAAATATAATAGTTTTTTTTGTCTCATTTTAAAATCTTTTAAAAAGGTAATCCGTTGTTTAAAGCCAAATAGTGACAGTGTATCGTGGGTTATGATCAGTTTAGAAGTATGTGACAAAAACAGCACTTTGGGTGAACTTTCCAAAGTCATTGAACTGACTGCATTGTCCGAGTCCGAAGCCTGTGTCCCCGGGGCTCAGGGGGACTCGGATCCGGAGCAGCTGCGCCCGCGTGGCTCGAGTGGCCCGCGTGGCCCATGTGCCTACCGCTCCGGGCCCCTCCTCTCTGCTCTGCAGCCCAGGGCTCGTCCCTCGGGTTCCTACTGAAGGCTGAGCGCGGGAGGTGCTAGATCGCCCGCGGGAGCAGAGAGGCTAGACCATTCGTCCCCCCCACCGCCTCCCTTTCTTGGACCTTAGTTGTGGCAGAGGCTGTTCCCCTACGGCCCCGGCTCCCGCGGGGCAGCCCTCCTTGGGGCTGTGGACTCAGCCCCCACCTCCCTCTCTTGCCCTTCCATGCCTCACCTTCCCTGGCTGGCGCCCGTACTTCGGAACCCGACATCTGTAAAGGGTCCCCCGGGGAGACGCGCCCGAGTTGCCGCCTGGAGTGCGCCCTGTTTTCTGTGCAAGCTAAGGTCGGGCCCGTCGCAGCATTTTGGGTGCAGTTACTGCTACATGCACCTCACAGGGTGCCGGCTCCCAGCTGCCAAGATTCCCCACACAGAATGTCAGTGTTCTCTCTCTTTAAACCGTTGCGCAGAAGGTCTAACAAGTAACAGAGCGCTTTGTGTTTTGTGTTTTGTTTTGCCGCAAATGTCCGTGGCTGCACAGATTGTCATCTGCTACTGCCCAGTGGTCTTGCCCTCGCTACTAACCCTTCCTCAGCAATAGAGGCCAAAACACTGATGAAGTCCTGTGCTACCTCTGGATTAGCCAGGCACTTTACAGAAACACGTTGGGTTCATGTTCAATATGTGCGGGCAAGAAAAAAGATAACCAGGTCCTGAGCGAGGCGGAAAGGAGTGATGCCTCTTAGATCCCAGTCTCGCCTTAGAAACACTGCCATATTCTGCTGCTTCTCTAGGTCATTCGTGGCATCTCTAACCCATGGATGAGATTTCCAGGCCAGTACGAATTGCCACAGAGGGCCTCTAAAGGGTCCGCGCCAGTGCCCATCACCAGCACAGTGGTCTGGGGAAGTGAGGGTCAGGTCGAAGTGGGCTGCCATCAAGCCTGGCCGCAGCAGCCCCGTCCCTTGTCATTTGTCAGATACCTCTTAGGAAGGTCACCTTTCTTCACCCTCTCTCACCTGGTCCTCTTCTCTTGGGACCCGGGCCGCTTTTGAAGGGAAGTAATTGCCATCAGGCTACACAGCTGCATTTTCTCTCCGGGTGCGCTTGCATTTCGGTATGCGTTTTGAACTTTTCATGCAGGTCTTCCATTTGGTGTAAGCCCGAAAGACGCCATTCACAATGTAGCCTGTGCCAATAAACTTGTGTATTTCTCTGGTCCTGTCATTAAGGAATTATCTAGCCAATGAAATCAGTGTTTGAAGGTGTGGACATGTTTGGAGCACAGCCCTGTGACAGTTACCTGTGACAGCTTCTCTGTGATAGGACCGTGTACTCTCTGTGTGATAGCAAAATGGTTTCCACAAGCACAGCTCTCCCGGGGCCTCTGTATTTGTCACTTAGTGAAGGGAAAGGCCACGCTCACTCAGCTGAGAAGACTTTATCTCGGGATGTCTGTCTGCAGCAGAGAAGCAGGCCGTGTCACTTCTCGTGACCAGCTCACAAGCCTGGCAGGTCACTAAGTTACACGGTCCCCCCATGTGTGAATGTGGCGATGCTGTCTGGTCATGGTTTCTGTCATTCGTGGGGTCTAGGCAGGTGAGACGAGCCGTTGCTCCTTGGAGCCATGTAGGCTTGACATCTCGTCGTAGAGACTGTTACTTGGAGAACGCGAAGATGAAGTAAAGCAGGGACCGCCAACTGTACTGAATACCGACATCACTATATTAGGTGTTTTACAACACCTGCGGCACCAGGATGCGCAGCGAGGAGAGTGTAGCCGCAGAAGCAGTCACCGGTAAGGTGAAGGGAGAATGCAAGCAAAGGGACGTTTGTACTTTGAGGTTCTCATTTAAAGCCTTGCTCTCATTCCTATCCTTAAAACTTACTAGCACGTCAAGCCCAACTTCACGAGGAGATGGGGAAGCAGGTTAACTGCTAGTGTATGGAAGAGAGTGGTCATGTTAAGGGGGCATTTATTTATTTTTTTTAAAGATTTTATTTATTTATTTGATAGAGATCTCAAGTAGGCAAAGAGGCAGAGAGAGAGAGAGGAGGAAGCAGGCTGTCCGCAGAGCGGAGAGCCCAATGCGGGGCTCGATCCCACGACCCTGGGATCATGACCTGAGCCGAAGGCAGTGGCTTTAACCCACTGAGCCACCCAGGCGCCCCAAGGGGGCTTTTAAACCCTGGATTTGCTACCCCTGTAGCCATCAGCTGGCAGTGTGGGTGTATCTCCAAACCGTGGTATCACAGGCGAGCCCTCAGTGCGGGAGCGAGTATACATACTTCTCTGGTGTGTGTTTGCACAGAGCAGAGCATGTGAGGGATGACGCCCGAGATCTGGGCCAGCAGTGCTTCACATACAAGGACGGGGCAGACAGCTGACGAAGGTGGGGCTGCTGTCCCTTCTGTGTCTGTGCGCTGCGGGTGCGGGTCTCCGACTGGTACACCGAGAGCAAGGGCGCCCGGGGAGCTGTGGTAGCTCACACCTGTTGTCCACACTTCTGTGTGCTGTATTGGAAAAGAAAGTCTCTGTACCTCTATGTTTACTGAGTAAACTGTTCAACGAATTAGTATGTGTGAGTGTGATCACTGGTGTCCGTGAGCTCTCGCTTCTCTTCCGCTAGGAATCCCAAACCCTCTGAGCTCGGGGCAGTATCCAACACGCTTATCATCCACATACACCTGGAACGTCCGGAGAAAAGCACGTCCCTATTCACTTGTTGGTCGGTGGTCGGCCTGGCCCTGGGTCCACAGGGCTGGGGTCTGCTTTCTTACAGACTGAACTGGAGACTCCCCTAATCCCTTGAAGCCTAAGTGAGCAGAACACTGACGGTTTCGCTCTGCCCCCGGCACAACGTGTAAGGAAAGTGGAGGTGGGCTGTGCGCACACCCACCCGGGCCTTCCGGATCCGAACCGCCCGTGCGCGGGGCTAGGAGACGCAGTTGTCCTAGGACGCCTTTCCGGGCCGTTTGTTTCCTTTTTACGGTTTTATTCTTACAGCGGACATGGGGCCGAAACCCACACCCCAGACATGGAGGGGGTCGGGCTCACCCGCCGAGCTGGGCAGGTGCCCCAGATTCCGTCGCGTCTAATGCCCTCCGCCCCCAGCACAGAGCCCTGCTCTGCTCAGTGCCCGAGTGTGGTGATAAAGCTCGTGCTTTGGCCTTGCTGGGGGCGCTCCGGATGGGACGAACTCCAGCATCCGTTTTGCTGCGCGCACCCCCGGACTCTCGGAAAGCCGACGGAGCTGACGGCCAGGCCCGCCGCAGAGCCCGCTGGGAGATGTAGTTCTGGGCCGAGAGGCACCCTGGGAAATGGAGTTCTGCGCGCCCCCTTCCGCGGTCCGCGAGGAGGCTGTCTGCGCCCCGGCCCCAGCAGGAGGGGGGCGGGGCGGCCTCTGTGTCCCCACAGCCCCGTGGAGACAGCGTTCGGGGCCAGTGCGGGGCGGTCCGCTGCGGTCGGAGATGCCGAGGGGCCGAGGACTCCGGGCCGCGGTCGCTGGACCCCGCGGGCCTCGCGGTGTGGAGCGCGGCCGCTGGAGCGGGCGAGTGCGGAGGACTGCAGAGGGGCCTGCGGGCGTCGGGGCCGGGTCAGTGTGGGGGCCGGGCCCGTCGGGCTGCGGGCTGGCGGGAGAGAGGACCGCGGAAGGCGTGTTCCGGGGAGCGCACTTGCGGGGCGGTCGCGCACCGGCGGGGCGGCGTTGAGGGGTCTCCACGAGGGGCGCGCGGCGTTGGGGGGTCTGCGCGAGGGGCGCGCGGTGTTCTGGGGTCTGCGCGAGGGGCGCGCGGCGTTCTGGGGTCTGCGCGAGGGGCGCGCGGCGTTCTGGGGTCTGCACGAGGGGCGCACGGCGGAGGCCCGCAGGCTGGTGGCGCTGAAGGTGCCGGGGGTGTGGACGTCCGCCGTCCGGACTTGAGGTGCCTGCAGTGACCCGGGCAGCCGTGAGGCGCAGAAATCGGGAGCCTGGTGGGCTTGGTGCAGGGCAAGTGGAATGCGCCGATTGGCGGGGCCGCGAGGTTGAGTGCCCGTGGGTGACCCCGTCGTGTATGCCGGGCCGGCGAGAGCCCTGCCAGTGGGGGGACATTCCCCGAGGAGGCTCTTCTTAACTTGTTACCGAGCCCTAGGGGTGAGGGGCTTGGAGGGCAGTGGGGGTCTGGAGGAGCTGTGTGTGCCGCCAACCACAGGCTCGTGCGGAAGTGAGTGTGGGATGCCCGTTCACCTCCGTGACTGCGGAATCGGAGAGCCCCAGGGCGCCCCTGGGGAATCAGGATGAGGGTGACTGGTGGGAGGGGAGCTGGGGACTACTCGGGACGACTGAGTGGTTGGGGAGGCCCGGGTGTCGACCATTACAGGAGTGCTGGGGTGCCTGGCGCTCAGTGGGTAGAGCTGGGACTCCATCTTAGGGTCCTGAGTTCCAGCCCCAGGCCTGGGGTAGAACTTACCTTAAAACCAAAAGAGAACAGTGACTGTGGAACTATGGGGTGAATGATTTGGTAGCTTGGGGGTGGAAGTCAGACGTTGGTTGGCATTTGCTGTAACTGGGGGGCCATGGGGTTGACTGGGGACAGAGTAGGTTTGGACGACTCGGGAAACATTTTGGGGGAGAATCCGACCGGTCTCAGGAAGCCTGTGGGGGTTAATAAGTGTGAGGGGTTGGAGGGAGTGGAGGGTGTCAGTGACCCGGTTAGTGATGGCCCCGCTGTGTCTGAGTGACTGGGACTCGCAGAGCTTGCCGGGAGTGTGATCGGTGGAGTAGGTGATGAGGGGCCGTGGGGTTGACTGGGAGGTCTTTGAGGCTAATGAGTGGTGGCCTTGGGGGTCAGTGATTGAAGACTGGGGTGCCGGGATATTGGATATTGGTTGAGAGCTGACTGGGTAACCTGTACCATATAATCAGAGGGCTGAGCTTATAATTGTGGGTCTGAAAGTGGGCTGACTGTATAGCACGAAAGGCAGTTTAAAAATGTAAGACTTGGAACGCCTGGGTGGCTCGGTTGGTTAAGCGGCTGCCTTCGGCTCAGGTCATGATCCCAGGTCCTGGGATCGAGTCCCACATCGGGCTCCTTGCTCGGCAGGGAACCTGCTTCTCCCTCTGCCTCTGCCTGCCTCTCTGTCTGCCTGAGCTCACACTTTCTCTCTCTCTCTAAAAAATAAATAAATAAAATATTTTTTAAAAAAATGTAAGACTTAAGATCCCAGCTTTGTACTATCAGCATGCTTTCCACCACCTATGAGAGACGTATGTACCTTTGAAGTAGTGGGATTATTGATAAGACTCTTCTGATTTCTCTGTAATCACATCATGTGATAATAAGAGCACTAACTAGGCTTTACTCAGTGTTTATGTGCCAGTCATAGTTCTAAGGTAGTTACGTGTGTTAGCTAATTCAGAATTCTCAAGAACATCATGAGCTTCAAATGAACGACTTGTGTTTTGAGGACGAGCTCTGCTGAATTACTCATTTCATCAACTGCCGGATTCAGTTTCCTCTTTTCTTTATGCCTTTACTTAAAAGTGAACGTGATGTTCTTATTTTCTGTGGACTCTAGATTACACACACACGTGGTCTCTGTTTCCCTTCCCCATCTCGAGAGAGAACGAGAGCTTGGTGGAATGCCGCTACTAAGGGGTGGGGTTCCTTCCGCACCCCCGCATTTTGAGTCCTTGTGAGGTCTGTGTAGAGTCTACAGAAAACCCACTCTGAGCTTTAAATGCAGGTGAGTTTCCAACAAGAGAGGGGTATTTGCGTCAACTAAAGAGAGTCTGTTACCCGACTGTACAGATTCTAGTTACCGTGGACTAATTGGCTTGTCTGAGATAAAGAAGTCTCTGGAGCAAGGGTCCTGGGTGAAGAGACTCCTGACCCGAGACCTTTAATTTGAGCATCAAGGTAAAAATCCAGAAGATACGCAGAGCCCAAGAGTACAGCGCAGAGCCTGCAGTTACTGGCCATTTCCGGAGAGCAGCAGAAAGTGACCAAGTCCCAGGGGAGTAATTTGTTTATTTCATTTGTGGTCCCATACAGATTGCCCACTTTAAGTGAACAATTTACTGTTTGTTTGTGGTGGTTGTTTTCAGTAAGTTTAGAGGCTTCTGCAACCATCTAATTGTTCGGCCACAATCTCAATTTAGAATTTTTCATCCACCCCGGGTGCCTGGTGGCTCTGCCTTCACCTCAGATCGTGATCCCAGAGCCCTGGGATCTAGTCCCCCTTCTGGCTCTCTGCTCAGCGGAGAGTCTGCTTCTCCCTCTCCCTCTGCCTGCTGTTAGCCCTGCTTGTGCCTTCTCTCTCTCTCTCTCTTTCTGTGAAATAACTAAAAAAAAATCTCAAAAAAATATGAGAAGAATATTTTCATCCTCCTGAAAGGACACCCCGTCTCCGTAGCAGGGAATCCCAGGGCCCCCGCCCCAGCCCCAGGCCACCACAGTAGGCTTGCTGCTTCTCTGGGTTTGCCCATTCTGCCCCTTTCCTGTCCACAGGATCCCACGCGACGGCGGGGTCTTTTGGGACTGGCTTCTTTCATGTAGCCTACTTTCAATATGGGCCATGAATTAATACTTGATTGTCTCTTGTCGTGGAATAATATCCTGTGGTGCGGCTGTAGCACGTCTTGTTTATCAGTTCCTCATTTGCTAGAGCAAATGGCTCTTTGCTCTTTTGGCCACTATGGACACTACTGCTGCCGACATGGGTGTGTATGTTCTCTATTCTCAGGTACATACCTAGGAATCGAACTGCTACTTCCTGTGGTAACTACATTTAACATTTTAAAGAACTGCTAAACTTTTTTCTAAGTACTGTTTTCTTTTTCAAGATTTACTTGTTTTGGGGCGTCTGGGTGGCTCAGTGGGGTAAAGCCTCTGCCTTTGGCTCGGGTCATGATCTCAGGGTCCTGGGATTGAGCCCCGCATTGGGCTCTCTGCTCAGCGGGGAGCTTGCTTCCTCCCCTCTCTCTCTGCCTGCCTCTCTGCCTACTTGTGATCTCTGTCTGCCAAACAAATAAATAAAATCTTAAAAAAAAAAAGAAAGATTTGCTTGTTTAGAGAGAGAGTGCGTGCGAGCGGGCTGGGAGGGGGGTGAAGCGGAGGCAGCGGGAGGGGGGACGTGAAGCAGAGGCCCCGCTGAGGACAGCCTGATGTGAGGCTCGATCCCACAACTGTGAGATGATGACTTGAGCCAAAGTCAAGAGTCAGGCGCTTAATCAGCCGTGCCACCCAGGCGCCCCAACGTATTTTAAAGTGACGGCTTCGTTTTACTGTCCCCCCAGCCGTATAAGAGCCTCCTCTCCTCCTCTCCTCACCAACACTCTTATCATCTGATTGTGGCCATTCCACGGGGTGCGAAATGGGACCCTTGTGGTTTCGTTTGCATTTCCCTCTGTACCCACATTGATGTGTCTGGGGATAACGTTTTTATTCACTTTCTTTATTGCTCTCCCTTGGAAGGCTCTCGTCCGCCTCCAGCTATGGGGAACTTCCTTGTTCTAGTCCAGTGGTTATTTCCTCCCCTTTATTATCCATTCTCTCTAGCTCTGGAATACTCGATGGATTTCTGGATCTATCCTCCGAGTTTAAAAACTTTTCTTTCGGGACGCCTGGGTGGCTCAGTTGGTTGAGCGGCTGCCTTCGGCTCAGGTCATGATCCCAGGGCCCTGGGATGGAGCCCCGCATCAGGCGCCCTGCTCAGTGGGGAGGCTGCTTTTCCTCTGCGCCCCCCATGCCCTCTCTCTCTTTCTTTCTCTCTCTCAAATAAATAGCCTTTTAAAAAATAATCAAGGGGAACCTGGGTGGCTCAGTCGGTTAAGCGTCTGCCTTCGACTTGGGTTATGATCCCAGCGTCCTGGGATCGAGCCCCGCATTGGGCTCTCTGCTCGGCAGGGAGCCTGCTTCCCCCTCTCTCTCTGCCTGCCTCTCTGCCTACTTGTGATCTGTCTCTCTCTCTCTGTCAAATAAATAAAAATCCTTTTAAAAAATGATCAAATAAATGTATCACTTGGGGATGACTTCATTTACAAATAGTAGCTCTAATAATAAGGCCACTGAAGGGGCACCTGGGTGGCTCAGTCGGTTAAGCGTCTGCCTTCGGCTTGCGTTATGATCCCAGGGTCCTGGGATCAAGCCCCGGGTCGGGCTCCCTGCTCAGCTGGAAGCCTCCCACTGCTTGTGTTCCCTCTCTCACTGTGTCTCTGTCTCTGTCAAATAAATAAATAAAAATCTTCAAAAAAAGAAATAAGGCCACTGAAGTTTCTCCTGCTAGGACACCTGGAAGCAGATAGCCCTGGGCTGGCACAGCACTTGAGGGGTGCCATGAAAGACAACAGGATCATTCCGGGCTTCTACTCTGCCATACTTTACCAGTTGGCTTTCTGTGTCACCCATGTTGCCTCATGGCTCAAGTTGGCTACTGCAGCTCCAGGTACAACGTCTACTTTAAGAGCAGGGAGAGGGATGTCTGGGTGGTGCAGCTGTTAAGTGTGCAGCTCTTAGTTTCCACTCAGGTCATGATCTCAGGGTCACAGATCAGGCCCCACATCAGGATTCGTGCTCAGCGCAGAATCTGCTTAAGACTCTCTCCTGGGGCGCCACCTGGGTGGCTCAGTGGGTTAAAGCCTCTGCCTTCGGCTCAGGTCATGATCCCGGGGTCCTGGGATCCAGCCACGCCTCAGGCTCTCTGCTCAGGGAGGAGCCTGCTTCCCCTCTCTCCCTCTGCCTGCCTCTCTGCCTACTTGTGATCTCTGTCAAGTAAATAAATAAAATCTTAAAATAAAAAAGACTCCCTCCCTTTTCCCACCCCTCCCCCTGCTCCCTCTTGCCCTAAAAGAAATAAATAATTCTTTTTAAAAGATCATAAAAAATAAAAGCAGAAAGAATAGTAGAGCACAGGATATTATCAGTGTGTCCCTCTCTTACCAGAAAAGCAGCAGCTTCCCCCAGGTGGCCTTGCACACTTCCTGAAGCCCTTGCCAGCACTTACCACTGGACTGACTCCAGATGTAAGAGAGGCGGAGGGGCAAAGGGAACGGTTAGGATTTGTGACTGGGAGCGGGCACATGTGCACTGCTCGTACAGCTGAGGTTCACAGACAGGAGAGCAGCTGTCCTGAAGGCCGCTAGTGGCTCCTGCCCCGGGACTTTGCATCTTTGTTTCATCATCAGAAGCCCATTGGTTCAGATTTACGAGGAGCGTGCTCTTCCAGGGTCCACTGTCGTTTGAGGATGTGGCCGTGGACTTCACGTGGGAGGAGGGGCAGCTGCTGGACGCCACGCAGAAGGCCCTGTACAGAAGTGTGATGCTGGAGAACTTGAGCAGCCGTGTGTCCCTGCGTAAGGACACATCCTGTGTGGACTCGGCCCAGTCAGCTGCCTTTTCCCATTTGTTGACTGAAAAATGGGATCTCTGACGTGTGTAATGACATAGGGCTTTAGTCTAAGAATTCAAAAATTCTTAGCCCTTTTTCGTCTTCAGAGTGTCTGTCCACGCACATCCCAAAGGAAAGACCTCTTTCACAGCCTCTGGAGCTAAGCATTTACTTATTCCTCAGAAGCCTGCACCCAAGAAATTGGGCCCAAGTCCTGTGTGATTTTCCATTCACAGAGTTTCAGCTCATCAGACCAGATGTGACCTTCAGGCCGGAACAGGAGCAGCCATGGGCACTAGGTGAGGACACTCAAGTCCAAGCTTTGCCGGCGAGTCCCATGGAGGCGGTGGAGTTAAATTCCAGCTGGAAGTGAGCACTGAGGACGGTGAAGGGCGGGCACCGAAGTCACTAACCCTTTGGCAGCGACTCAGAGCCATTGAGATGAGCTTCTCAGATACGCAGACATCGTTTCTATCACTTATCGTGTGACGACAGGTAATCTGTCCTCCTTTGCTTTGCGTTTAGAGTGAGCTTTGCTTCTCTGGTCTGTCCTAAGGAGCTCAACCCCTTTCTCATGTCAGACCTTGTTCGTTCATTTTCCTCCCCACGCCAGAGATCTTATCCTGCTGAGAGATCCTTTTCTTTTCTCTTGGACACAGGATTCATTCTGATTTTTTTCCTCTCTCACTGTTCTAATTCCCACATATTTTCTTTCCCCTTTCATTGTTAGTGCCTCAGATTACTGTTGTATTCCCACAGTCATTTCCTCTAGTCTCTCCTTCATTTCTTTTTTTTTAAAGATTTATTTATTTATTTATTTTAGAGAGAGAGAGAAAGCGAGCTCAGGCAGACAGAGCGGCAGGCAGAGGCAGAGGGAGAAGCAGGCTCCCTGCTGAGCAAGGAGCCCGATGTGGGACTCGATCCCAGGACGCTGGAATCATGACCTGAGCCGAAGGCAGCCGCTTAACCAACTGAGCCACCCAGGCGTCCCTCTCCTTCATTTCTTTTATGATGGTTTACTCTTTCTGTTCCTCTAACCAAAGAATTAACTTTGGTGTCCTCATTCTCTTCCTTCTAGTGCAACTCTTTATTGCCTTGTCTTAGAGCTGAGTGTGTGTGCAGACGAAACCCTACGCCTGGAACATATTATTCTATCATGGCTCCTAACAACCTGTTTAGTCGATTTTTTTTCTTCTCCTTATCTATTATCGGCTTTCTACCTCAGTTTCTGTGAAAGCACTTTATTTAATTTTAATTCCCAAACATGTACCGGTGTGCAGGATTATTTCTGCGGTTCTGGTTCATTTGGTTCACAGTTATTGAAGAATTCACTAAATGTGTTTAATTGTTCTTTTTTCTAGAATACTGGAAAGTTGATGATTACAAAGCACCAAGAAATTCAACACAGGATTAAAAAACTGGAACAAGTTTGTGAAGTGAATGCAGGTGGAAAAATATTTCAGTCTGGCATGAACCTTGCCCCTTTAAAGCAAAAATCCAATAAGCGTGTCTCAAATGGAAAACACTGGAAATATTCACTAGATTTATTTACTCAGACTGGAAACAGTGGAAGAAAGAAAGCTGGTAAGGTCAGTGGATATGAGAAATCCTTTCTCCATACTGAACGTGAAAAAACTCCTGTTGGATTAAAACACTGTGAATGTAGTGAATGTGGAAAAGTCATTAGCAAGAAGTCACAGCTCATCGTCCATCAGAGGACACACACAGGAGAGAAGCCATTCCAATGCAGCGAATGTGGCAAAGCCTCTTCCCAGAAGTCACACCTTGTTACACACCAGACAGCTCACACAGGAGAAAAACTTTATGGATGTGAGTGTGGGAAGGCCTTCTCTAGAAAGTCACACCTCATCACACACCAGAGAACTCACACAGGAGAGAAACCATATGAATGCAACGAGTGTAGAAGGTGTCCTCTCAGACCTCACAGCTCATCATTCATCAGCGAAGTCGCACAGGAGAGAAACCCTATGCCTGTAGGGAATGTGGGAAAGCCTTTAGTAGGAAATCACAACTTATCACTCATAAGAGAACCCATATAGACGAAAAGCCCAATAAATGCAGTGAATGTGGCAAAGCCTTCAGAGAGAAGTCAAGTCTCAATAAGCATCAGAGAATTCATTCAGGAGAGAAACCCTACAGATGCATTGAGTGTGGGAAAGCCTTCAGTGGGAAGTCACTCCTGTTTAGACATCAGAAAACTCATTCAGGAGAGAAACCCTACAGATGCATTGAGTGTGGGAAAGCCTTCAGTGGGAAGTCACTCCTGTTTAGACATCAGAAAACTCATTCAGGAGAAAAGCCCTATAGATGCAGTGAGTGTGGGAAAGCATTTATTTGGAAGTCACAGCTCATCATACATCAGAGAGCTCACATGGAACAGAAACCCTAGAAACTGAGTGGACGTGGGACGCCTGGGGGGGCTCATTAGGTTAAGCGTCTGCCTTGGGCTTGGGTCATGATCCCGGGGTCCTGGGATGGAGTCCTGCATCATCGGGCTCCTTGCCCAGTGGGGAGCCTGCTTCTCTCCCTGCCTTCTGCTCCTGCTCCTGCTTGCTCTCTCTGTCTAACAAATAAATAAAAATCTTAAAAAAAAAAATAGAGTGGACGTGAAAAACTTTTAAGGAAATAATCGTATTCCTCTCTACATCCTAGAACACAATTATAGAAATTCTCTGAAGGCTGTGAGTATAGGAAAGTCATTGGCAGGAAGTTCTACTCCCCCCCCTGCCCTTTTTAAAAAAGATTTTATCCATTTCTTAGCATGAAAGAGAGCACAAGCAGCGGGGAGGGGCAGAGGGAGAAG
The DNA here is from genome assembly GCA_003697995.1 of Taxidea taxus jeffersonii. Taxonomy (NCBI): domain Eukaryota; kingdom Metazoa; phylum Chordata; class Mammalia; order Carnivora; family Mustelidae; genus Taxidea; species Taxidea taxus. Next base: position 24,380 of record RCUC01134044.1, read on the forward strand.
CAGGCTCCACACTGAGCAGGGGGCCCGATGCGGGACTGGATCCCAGGATTCTGGGATCATGACCTGAGCCGAAGGCAGACACTTCTCTGACTGAGCCCCCCAGGCACCCGAAGATCTACTTCCTTAAACATCACAATGCCAAAACGGGAGAGTGAGCCCGTGTGTGTGGCGAAATTAGCAAAGGCTGTAGAGAAAAGTGCTCAGCAAATAGTCTAGTCTCATTGTAAATCACGTTACTCATACTAAGAACAAAAAGTGATTTAAGGGGCACGTGGGTGGCTCAGTGGGTTAAGGCCTCTGCCTTCGGCTCAGGTCATGATTCCAGGATCCTAGGATCGAGCCCCTCGTGGGGCTCTTTGCTCAGCAGGGGGTCTGCTTCCTCCTCTCTCTCCGCCTGCCTCTGCCTACTTGTGATCTCTGACAAATAAATAATAAATAAAATGTTTTTTAAAATGATTTAAAAGGTAGAAAAATTTGCACATAGAAACATTAAAAAAAATCAATTTCCAACTCTGATACTGGATTTTTTAAGGAAAATATTATTCAATTTTAAATAATAAGCATATGAAACTTTAAAGACATGTATCTGTGTGTATATGTATGTTAGCAATGATGACAGCCAAGTAAAAAGCCAGTTGCTTCAGAGGGATGTAGGCCTTACATTCCTGAGTATGGCTACATGTTACAAATTTATATATTCTCGTAGCACGTGTGAAATTAATCTGTGCGCATGGTGTATGTCAGGTTGTGGCACGTCTGTGAACAGTGCTGCACAATGGGTATCGTTGGTACCATGACAGTAGACCATATGCTGGGCCAAAGGGTGTATTTCTTATTTAACAAATAGTTTAAGTTATATTGCCAGATACTTTTCGGCACACGTAAATGAGTTTGAGAACTCCTACCGGGCTCTGTCCTCAATAATAGAAGCTGGAATTTTTTGGTAAAAACTCCTGCCTCCTCTGGGTCCCCAGTTTATACACAGAACTGTTGCTCATGTTAGACACGCAAAGGCAAGAAGACACGTGACCATGCGATGGAGCGAGCAAGAGAAGCTCTGAGTAGCACTGCTCTTCATCCACGTGTGTGCAAAATAAGCTTCGGAAAGATAAAAGACCCACAAACCATATCCTCCTGTTACTTTTCAGTGTTACTTCCTGTTACTTTTCTATATAGATGAGTTGAAATAGGTCAAATACAATAGAGCTAAGAAACTCTGTTTTAGGTTAATATGCTAAAACATCATGTAATACTGTTCTCTGTGTCAGTCTTTTAATGTTTTCCTAAAGTAACTTGCAAATAATTAGAAGAAACTCTATTTTTAAAAAAACGTGTAGTTCTATAGGGTTACATGCAGAGACTTTTGCTAGGGGAATTAGGATTTTTTTTTAAATTTGACAGAGATCACAAGTAGGCAGAGAGAGAGAGAGAGAGAGGAAGGGAAGCAGGTTCGCCACTGAGCAGAGAGCCCGACGCGGGGCTTGATCCCAGGACCCTGGGATCATGACCTGAGCAGAAGGCAGAGGCTTTAACCCACTGAGCCACCCAGGTGCCCCGGAATTAGGATTTTTGATAATTTGATTCAGACATCTTATACAGATGAGACTTTAGAAGCTGAGGTTCATGGGACGCCTGGGTGGCTCAGTTTGTTAAGCAGCTGCTTTCAGCTCAGGTCGTGATCCCAGGGTCCTGGGATCGAGTCCCACATCTGGCTCCTGACTCAGCAGAGAGCTTGCTTCTCCCTCCCACTCTGCCTGCTGCTCTCCCTGCTTGTACTCTCCCTCTCTGTTAAATGAATAAATAAAACCTTAAAAAATTTCTTAAAAAAAAAAAAAAGAAATCAAGGTAACTAATTGTTTGTAAAAGAAATCTCTACTTAATGTACAAGAAATCTTGCAATGCACAGGTATTATCTTGCTTTTAAATAGGCCAATCTTAAGTTTAATTTTTATGTATTTTTTTAATTTTTTAAAAGATTTTATTTATTTGTCAGAGAGAGAGCGAGCGAGCACAGGCAGACAGAGAGGCAGGCAGAGGCAGAGGGAGAAGCAGGCTCCCTGCCGAGCAAGGAGCCCGATGTGGGACTCGATCCCAGGACGCCGGGATCATGACCTGAGCCGAAGGCAGCTGCTTAACCCACTGAGCCACCCAGGCATCCCGCCAAAAGCCTTTCTTGAATGTTGGTGAAATTCAGAGGTTTGCATCACACCCTAAATGTGTGATTTACATTTATGTTTTTTTTTAAAGATTTTATTTATTTGACAGACAGAGATCACAAGTAGGCAGAGAGGCAGGCAGAGAGAGGAGGAAGCAGACTCAATGCTGAGCAGAGAGCCCGATGTGGGGATCGATCCCAGGACCTGAGATCATGACCTGAGCCGAAGGCAGAGGCTTTAACCCACTGAGCCACCCAGGTGCCCCTACATTTATGTTTTTATTCCATTTGCTCAGTTCTACAATTTGAGTTGTAATAGGATTATTCTAAAATCGGCTTAGAATGTAATCATATTTATATTAAAATCATCTTAAAATTTATATTTATAATGGGGACGCCTGGGTGGCTCAGTTGGTTAAGTGGCTGCCTTCGGCTTGGGTCATGATCCCAGGGTCCTGGGATCTAGTCCAGCATCGGGCTCCTGCTTCTCTCTCTCTCTCTCCCTCTGCCTGCCACTCTGCCTGCCTGTGCTCTCTCTCTGTGTCAAATAAAGAAATAAAATCTTTCTAAAAACTTTATAATAGAATTTATATATTTTATATATGATAAATTATATATTAAAATAGACATTAAATTTTAAAACTTAACAATTGTATTAATTGGTGCTATTAAATGTGATTATTAAAATGGAAGGTAATATTATTATATCCAAGCTGATTTTACCAGTTTTGTGCCAGAGGGATTGTCCACGAGGATTTAGTCATCACTGATGCCTTCTCCTTGTTCTTCATCTTCTTAGGTCAAGGTACAGAGGTAGAGGGGAACATCTGGGAAGTAGAAGGCCACGGGCTCCCGAGGGAGAAAAGTGCCCTCGGATCCCAACGTTCCAGAGAAGCAGAGTGGCTTTCGGAAGACACAGCATCCGCCTGTGAGGGGAGCCCCAGCCCGGGGTGCTCTGGTGAGCATGACTCCTTGGTCAGCCTGGGATGCAGGTGCGTGTGCACGCGCACGCGCACGCTCCCACGCGCGCTCCCGGGCACGCTCCCACGCGCACGCGCACACACGCCCTGTCCTGCTGGTGCAGTGTGCGCGGTGGCGTGTTACTGCTGCCGCAGACCTGCTCTGCACACGTACTTCCGGGGGAAAAGCCAGAGTCACTTTGTTCTGACTTAAATTGCTCTCTCTGTGCCGTGAGCGTGTTCTACGAAATCTTCTGTTTCTCGCGTTTCCCGCCCTGTTGGGTGTTCTCAGGGGCGCGGTAGTGGAGCCCACAGGCGCGAGCGGCAGCCTGACCAGCCTTGCCGGCCGGTGGCCTCTCCAACTTGGCATCTGCCTGTGGGGGAGGCTCGGCCGTCCCAGCCCCTGAGCCCTTCAGGGCCGGCGTGTGAGGAGGACAGTGGTTTCTCCGGGCGGGGGGGGGTCGGGGCCCTGCAGGGAATGGCCGGGGCTCCCTGGTCACCTGCACACCGGCCCTCCCTCTGCGGGAGGTCGCTCGGGCCACCGCCCTCGCCCAGGGAGTCCCTGTGGCCCTGTGGTTTTCGGACAGGCCTTTCCTCCCCTGAGGCTCCTGGCTGTGGACCTCAAAGCAGACCCCACAGTGCTGCCGGCAGACGGGCTGAGCAGGGACCCTGCTGGAAACCAGGACCCCAGGGCCGGCCCGAGCTGCAGGCTGACGCTTAACCGACCGAGCCACCCAGGCGCCCCAGCAGAACTTTGTTCAATCTGGTTCGCGGGAAACACGTTTTCCCGCCGTAACCGCCCAGCTAGCGCCTCCGGGGTCCAGTACGGCCGCCTGGACGTCCAGCTCGCTGGCCAACAGCCGGCGGTGCTCCCTGCGGGTGGAGCCCGCGCCGGTCCCAGCGGGTCGCTTGTGTGGTCGCCTTTGTTGCCCGAGAGACTCTGTGGGTTTTGCCCCGTTTTTCTCCCTCAGGTTGTAGCTTGCACCTACGCCGCCCAGGTTAAAATGTGGAAGATCTAGGGCGCCTGGGTGGCTCAGTGGGTTAAAGCCTCTGCCTTTGGCTCAGGTCATGATCTCAGGGTCCTGGGATCAAGTCCCGCATCGGTGCTTCCTCCTCTCTCTCTGCCTACTTGTGATCTCTGCCTGTCAAATAAATAAATAAATAAATCTTAAAAAAAAATGTGGAAGATCTAATTTATATTTTCATTTTCTTTTTACTCTCGCCTACGATTTAAAAAGTATAGTCCCTCCCAGCAGCAAATTTACCAGATTCTTATTTCTAGAGGGCGTGTGACACAATTGTACGTTCTTTAAGTTCAGGAGTTGTTGGATGTACTTACTTCTAAAATTTTCTGTGGGTCACTTCATCCCAAGTCTCCACTCAGAGGAAGAGCATGTGTGTTTCTGGAAGGATGAATGGGCTCTTCTCCCGGCCGGAGAGCTCAGCAGGGCAGGAGGGGGCAGGTGTACGTCGCGAAGGTGGCTTTTCTAAGAGAGTAGACTAGGTTAAGTCAACTGTAAAATAGGGGGCACATCGGTAGAAACGAACCTCTCTGCGCTCCGAGTCCCTATATCCAACCCCAGTCCTCCCTGGCTTCCCTCTAGGGGTCTAGGCTGCCGTGGCGTCCCGCTCTCATCGGGATGCTGTGTGGCCTCGGTCTCCTCGACCGTCCCCCTCAGTGTCGCGGGTCACTCAGGGTCCCCTGCTTTCTTCACTCTCGCACGTTCGCAGCAATATCCACTCTGTCACACCAAGTAGCTTCCCGGTGGTTTTCCCAATCCTGCTCTCTCAACAGACTGTTTTCCTGAATTTGGTTACTTTTTTGACTTTATCTCATTGTCCACCTCGGTTTATAATTAGATTTGGGTTATGGATGACAAAGTATCTATCTTTCAAAAATATATTCACTAAAGGACCACCCTGCCCACAGTAAAAAATCAATCTTTTTAATTGTTCCATTAAAACAAAATAGAATCTGTGTTTTTTTTAAAGATTTTATTTATTTATTTATTTGACAGAGAGAGAGGGAGAGAGAGCAAGCAAGCACAGGCAGAGGCAGAGGGAGAAGCAGGCTCCCTGCCAAGCAAGGAGCCCGATGCGGGACTCGATCCCAGGACGTTGGGACCATGACCTGAGCCGAAGGCAGCTGCTTAACCAACTGAGCCACCCAGGCGTCCCCAAAATAGAATCTGTTTAACTAAAACTTCCTGGCTATCGCCAATGTTTAAAAAAATCCTGAGTATGAATTACTTTAAAATCCTCTCTTTAGCCTGGGTGGCTTAGTCGGTTGGGTGTCCGACTCAGTTTCAGCTCAGGCCATCATCTCCGGGCGAGATGGAGCCCGCCTCCTGTGCTTAGGGGAGGGAGTGGGCTTGACATTCTCTCTCCTTCTGCGGCAACCCCAACCCCCACGCACACTCTCACTCTAAAATGAAAAGTAAATCCTAAAAAAGTCCACTTCTCAATTGCTTATTCTTTTTTTTTTTTAAGATTTATCTATTTGACAGACAGAGATCACAAGTGAGCGGGGGGGGGGGGGGAGCAGGCTCTCCACGGAGCAGAGAGCCCGATGTGGGGCTCGATCCCAGGACCTGAGATCATGACCTGAGCCGAAGGCAGAGGCTTTAACCCACTGAGCCACCCAGGCACCCCGAGTAAGGAGATTTCTTGTTAGGCTTCAAAATAGGAACTCTCGGGGCACCTGTGTGGCTCAGTGGGTTAAAGCCTCTGCCTTCAGCTCAGATCATGGTCTCCGGGTCCTGGGATCGAGCCCCACATCAGGCTCTCAGCAGAGAGCCTGCTTTCCCCCCCTCTATGCCTACTTGTGATCTCTGTATGCCAAATAAATAGATACAAATCTTTAAAAACAAACAAACAAATAAATAAATAAAATAGAGTTCCTTGGGGCGCCTGGGTGGCTCAGTGGGTTGGGCCTCTGCCATCGGCTCAGGTGGTGGTCTCGGGATCCTGGGATCGAGCCCCGCATCGGGCTCTCTGCTGAGTGGGGAGCCTGCTTCCCCCTCTCCCTCTGCCTGCCTCTCTGTCTACTTGTGACGTCTGTCAAATAAATAAATAAATAATCTTAAAAAAAATAAAATAAAATAGGAACTCTCGGTGCACCCAGGCGGCTAAGTTGGTTAAGCGTCTGCCTTCCACTTGGGTGACGATTCCAGGGTCCGGGCATCGAGCCCCACGTCAGACTCCCTTCTCAATGCGGAGTCTGCTTCTCCCTCTGTCTCTCCCCCTGCTTGTGCTCTCTCTCTCTCACCCACTTTTCCTTGGATGTAGGCTACATTATATACGGAATGGGGCAGCTCTCCCTACCTCATCTTTGATCATTAGGGTAAGTTAACCTGTCTGGCATTTTCCACGTTGCTCATGGCCAGATCAAGCATCCACAAGCCCAGGCCCAGGCTAAGCCTCATCTTCCCATTCTGGGGCAGCGCAGCCTTCAGGAGCACCCAGAAGGAATCCTGGTGGTCTGAGCATGTTTGGTGGTGCGTCCTTTGTGTGGCCCCCTGGTTTCCACTGCTTTGTACCCTCTTGACCTGTATCCATGGCTTTGCCTCTCTACAGTCACAGACTTTGTAGGGAAAAGATCTAACCCTTGTCCACTGTCCTGCCCTCCAGAGTATTTCCTCATGGAACCGCGATGCGAGTTCGCGTGTTCCTGAGAAGCACTTATGCAGGGCATCTTTTGTGGGAGCCATATTTGTTTCTTCAAATCAAATGAATTAATTCCTTGGTACGGATGACGCACAGAGGTGAAATCAAACGTCGAGTGTTGGGACATACATATGATGTCTGCTGTTGATGGCTTGTGATTTTATAAATTTATTTGTGAGGTGCGAAGCCACCTAAGTATAAATGCAGAGTTGTCTGTGATAAATGTCTTTCCTCTCTGCCTATAACTCCAGTTTCTTTCCTTCTGCTAGATTCTTTCCAAAAATTTTCCCTCAGGGGGAAAGTGTATTTTCTCTGTCACCTCTTTTTTTTTTTTTTTAAGATTTTATTTGACAGACAGAGGTCACAAGTAGGCAGAGAGGCAGAGAGAGAGAGAGGAGGAAGCAGGCTCCCTGCTGAGCAGAAAGCCTGATGCGGGGCTCGATCCCAGGACCCTGAGACCATGACCTGAGCCAAAGGAAGAGGCTTAACCTACTGAGCCACCCAGGCGCCCTCTGTCACCTCTCATTTTGCAAGCCTTAAACTTGAGTGAATTTTAAATTCTCCTTTTAAGCCTTCAAAATAACTACTGCTTCTGTGTCTTAGTTCTCATTCCGCAGTATTTTTGTTGGACCGTCATTCATTCGTTGCCAGAGGACAGTTTCATTGGCCCCGTCCGATATAGCCTAGATGGTAGTTCACTACTGACACCAGCATCCAACAGTTGTGCGATGTGCAGGAATGACCAGTCAGTGACGAGCATATCTCCTCATGATTGCTCCAAGAACTTTCATGGAAGCCTGTCACCGTAGCTGCCGTCTGGAAATTATTTCACTTGTCACTTTATGTTATTCCAGATATGAGCATATTAACCTCACCTGTAAGCATGCTGTGAGTCCTAAAGAAGCAGGAATTTGGGGGCACTTGGGCCGCTGAATTGTTAAACGTCTGCCTTTGGCCCAGGTCACGATCCAGGGTGCTGGGATGGAGCCCCGCATCCGGCTCCCTGCTCGGTGGGAAGCCTGCTTATCTTTCTCCCATGCTCCCTGCTTGTGTTCCCTCTCTCACCGTATCTCTGTCAAATATATAAATCTTCAAAACAAAAAAGCAGGAAATTTTATAGTCATGTTTCCTCTTAGATTACTAACGTGGATACAAATTAGTGCTTGGAACTGAAACAAACCATGTAAGATAATCTAGTTTCATCTTTTTATTTATTTTAAAAGACTTATTTGAGACAGAGAGTGTGTGTATGAGCAGGCGGAGGGGCAGAGGGAAAGAATCCTTAAGCAGACTCTCCCCTGAGCGTGGAGCCCAACGTGGGGCTCTGTCCCACCACCCATAAGACATGACCCAAGCCAAAACCAAGAGTAGGCAGCTTCTAGTTTCATCTTTTTAGGCAAAGAACTCTGCACAAAACAACTGTAGAATCTCAATGAGAAACATCAATTTCATAAGATTTTTCATAAGATTATTTATTTTCATAAGATTATTTATTTAGGGTGCCTGGGTGGCTCAGTTGGTTAAGCAACTGCCTTCAGCTCTGGTCATGATCCGTAGTCCCAGGATCGAGTCCTACATTGGGATCCCAGCTCCACGGGGAGTCTGCTTCTCCCTCTGACCTTCTCACTCATGGTCTCTCTCACTGTCTCTCTCAAATAAATAAACAAAATCTTTAAAGAACAAAGCTTATTTATTTGAGACAAAGAGCGAGAGCATGGAATGGGGGAGCTAGGAGCAGAGGCAGAGGGAGAAGCAGGTTCCCGCTGAGCAGGGAGCCAGATGCGGGCTCCATCGCAGGACCCTGAGATCATGACCCAAGCTGAAGGCAGAAGCTTAACCCACTTAGCCACCTAAAAAGCATTTTCCTTTTAAAGATTTATTTATTTATTTGACAGAGATGACAAGTAGGCAGAGAGGCAGTCAAAGAGAGGAAGGGAAGCACGCTCCCCGCCGAGCAGAGAGCCCGATGTGGGGCTCGATCCCTGGACTCTGAGATCATGACCTGAGCCAAAGGCGGAGGCTCTAACCCACTGAGCCACACAGGCGCCCCTCATCTCCCATCTTTTTTTTTTTTTTTAAATATTTTTTAAAATTTATTTGTCAGATAGGAGAGCGCAGGAGCGAGCACAGGCAGACAGAGTGGCAGGCAGAGGCAGAGGGAAAAGCAGGCTCCCCGCCGAGCAAGGAGCCCAATGTGGGACTCGATCCCAGGACGCTGGGATCATGACCTGAGCCGAAGGCAGCCACTTAACCAACTGAGCCACCCAGGCGTCCCGTCTCCCATCTTTTTATTTCAGACATCAGCCCAGGCTCTGATCTGCATGGATTCTGTGGCTTTATTTTTTGAGTGTGCTTTTCAGTGGCAGCACTTTTGCTTTTGGAACCTGTGCTTACTTTCAGTCACCAGCCCGTTGCTCTGCCCCAGTGGCCCTGCTTTTTGGGTTGGATGCTACAAGGTAGAGGAAGCTTGCTGTCTCATGACCAAGTCTGCAAGGTTTGAGGACTATCCGTGATTTCCAGGTTGGACCTTTCTGGATTCATTTTCCTGTAACATTGTAGGAGGAGTTTCCAAACTGCGATTACATTCTATTTTTATGACAAGTTTTTTGGTCTGGCCTCAACATTTTAGGAGTGGAAAGTTGAAGTACATTCGAGGTGACAAGAAACTTTTACTTTACGTGGTATTTAAAATAAGGTCCTACCTGGATGACGTTATGCTGTCGTGAGGCGTGTCCTCTGGGGATCAGTGAGGCTTGAGAAGAACATTTTGCCCTCTCCGCGTATTAGGTGACGTGTACCTGTTGCTCCTGGCTCTACAAAGCAGTCCACCCACCTCCTTTCCTGTGGAAAGGTCCCATCCATTGGTAGATAGATTCTGATGCCACTCATTTTTTTTAAAGATTTTATTTATTTGACAGAAAGACACAGCAAGAGAGGGAGCACAAGCAGGGGGAGTGGGAGCGGGAGCGGGAGCAGCAGACTTCCCGCAGAGCAGTGAGCCCGATGTGGGCTTGATCCTGGGACCCTGGGATCACGACCTGAGCTGAAGGCAGAGGCTTAACAACTGAGCCACCCAGGCGCCCTGATACCACTAATTTTTATTTATTTATTTATTTTAAAGATTTTATTTATTTATTTGTTAGAAAGCGAGCGAGCGAGCACGGGCAGGCAGAGAGAGAGATGGAAGCAGGCTCCCTGCTGAGCAGAGAGCCCGATGCGGGGCTGGATCCCAGGACCCTGAGATCACGACCCCAGCCCAAGGCAGAGGCTTAACCCACGGAGCCAGCCAGGCGCCCCTCACCAAACTTCCCCGGAGGAACGCCGCCTTTCCCGCGTCTGGAATCCGCGACGGCAGGAGAGGGGCGCTGCGCACCGGCTAAGCGGACGGGCGCCGTCGGCCCGACCTCGTCTGTCCCCGCGCTCCTGGGCCCCGTCCCCGGGAAGCCTGGGCCTCGGCCTTCGGCGGGGCTGCGGCTCCGGAGCGCCCGGCTGCAGCCCGACGCGGCGAGGCCCGGTTCCCCGCGCGCGGCCAGAGCCCTCGGCGCTCCAGGGCACGGCAGCGGACGACGGTCCCCGGGCGGCTTCCCTGCGTGAAGAGCGCGGGCGCTGCGGGACAGCCGGGATGCCGGCGTGTGCGACGCTGGCGACGCGAAGGCGCCCGCACAGTCCCCGGACGCGGCGCTCCTCCCCCGACGTGCCGGGGCCGCCCCGGGAGAGCCCGCGGACGGCCCCGCGCCCGGCCCCGCGGACGGCGGAGCCGCAGGACACCCGCGGGACGCGGCCACCGACGCGGCTCTCGCCCGCCCAGCCCTCCCGGCGCTGTACCCGACGGCCCGGGCTTCGCTCCCCGGCGGGTGGCCATCGACATCCGGAAGTGCCGGTTTATCGCATTTGTCTCGCTTTAGGGCCGGCGGGACGTCGCTTCGAGCCCCTCAACGCCATCCGCACTTCCAACACGGTTTGGAGGATTTATGTCGGGCGCCCAAGCCCCAAGGAACTCCATCTCTTTTGCCCTGACTTAACATGGCGCCGCCCGCCGAGAGCTGCCTAGACGAAGTCGTCCCGGCCATCACCAAAAATGGCGTCCAGACCCGCCGCCAGCCGTGTGCGCACACTCCCCCGGCCCCCACACTCCCACTCTCGCTAGCCGCTCGGAGTTCCGCTCTAGCCGCCGCGCTCGGTGGGCGCCGCCGCCAGCCAATTGCAGGGCACGGCCGCTGCTGGCCCCGCCCAGCGGATCAGCTGAGGGATCCGCGATGTCTGTTGACAGCGGAGGGGGCGGTGGCGGCGGCGCGGCCGGTTCCGGGTTCGGCGCGGGGCGGGGGGTAAGCGGACGGCGCGGGGCTGTGGCTGGGCGGCGGGCGGGCGCGGCCGCGACAGAGGAGGCGGGCGTCCGGCCCGCGGCGGCGGCGGCGGCGGCGTGGCGTGGGCGCCGAGGCCGGGAGGGCCGCGGGGCGGAGCGGCGGGCCGCAGCCCCTGCCTGTGCGGTCCGGGAGGCTCACCCGGCGTTTCCGGGTCTCGTCAGATGTGAATCGATGGAGCAGCCCGGGGAAGGCGAGCAGCCGCCGCAGCAGCAGCCGTGGGGGAGGCTCCTCCGCCTGGGCGCCGGAGAGGGCGAGCCGCACGTCCTCCTGAGGAAACGGGAGTGGACCATCGGGCGGAGGAGAGGTGCGGGCCGGGCGCGGGGACCGGGGGCGGGGCCGGGGTCGGGGCCGGAGCGCTGGGGGCGGGGCCGGGGGCCGGGGTCGGGGTCGCGGTCGCAGGGCTGAGGGTGGGGCCGGGGGCCCGGGTCGGGGTCGGAGCGCTGGGGGCGGGGCCGGGGTCGGGGTCGGGGCCTGATCGCTGGGGGCGGGGCCGGGAGCCCGGGTCGCGGTCGGATCCGGCCGGGCCGGGCCAGGAGCCCCCGCAGGCCGCCCTGGGCGGGGCCCGCGGGGCCATCCAGGTTTTCCAGGGGAAGCGGCTCCGGCGTCAGAGCCGCGGGTGCTCGCTTGCCGCGGGCCCGGCCGCTGCGGAGCGTTTCCCGCACATTATCTCATCGGCGTTGCAACTTCGGGACGCAGGCGCGGTCATGTCGCGTACCCCTAGAACGCGGTGTCGTGGAGCTCGTTGCTCCGGAGCGCATTTCCGCCCTC
>RCUC01134045.1:0-37371 GCA_003697995.1 Taxidea taxus jeffersonii
ACTTTCTATTATTTAATCACTCATTTATTCATTTCATATTTATTTGTTTCTGAGGACAACAAGTAAGACCAGATTCCTGGCTTCCAGCTCTCCAGGAGTGGCTTAAAGATGACAGGCAATGATTTTGAAACATTTGTATGTATAAGATTCATGTGAGCTTGTTAAAATGCAAATTATACGATCTCATTCCCAAGAGTCTGACTCAGTAGGTCTGGTGTGAGATCCCCTAAACCTCCATTTGCTCATACCCCAGGTGGCCTTTGGAACACACTTTCCAAGCCAATACCTTAATGCATGTGAAAATTCTCTGAAGTGTATCATTATCCTGAGGAGGTAATGAGGTTATTCTGTTTGATTTCACTACAGGAATGTATTAGCAGACTTACAGGAGAAACTTGCCACCCAGCAATACCTAAGCCACTCCATGATGGGCTAGAAAAATGCCCAAATATGCCACGGAGGAGCCCGATGCCCTTGAAAACAGGTTCACAGACCAAAGTTATAAGACTGGGCTGATATTAGCAGTTTTATTGCCAAGTGAAAGCAATAGTGAGGGAATCCCTGAATCATTTCTATTGAGTTTCCTAACATAGAATTCAGCCTTGTAAAACTCACAGGTGACTCAAACCTTTATCCCTCCAGTTGCTGGGAGGTCAAAGGTCTAACAGGAGATTTTTCTGGCTCTAGATATCGATCGTGCCAAAACCCTGATTGGTAATCAGCTGCAGTTTGAAGGGCCTTTAATAAATGTGTTCCTCTCCAGTTTTCTGACAGGTTATCCCCAACATATGGTAGTCTTACAAGCTATATATTAGAGAGGAATTTATCCTAGATTTTAAATAGTCACTTCAGATGCCATAGCATCACCAAAATTCTGGTCACACCAACCACCCAGATCAGCAGGCCTTTCTCTGCAGTCTCTGCATTGGAAGGATTCCTCTTGACGGTTGCTTGGTTTCAGAGTCCAGAAAGAATGCAGAATATTCTTCCTTCTGTCCATCTGGGGACAGACCAAGTCCCTGGAATTATTCTAGGGTTGTTTTTTTTTTTTTCACTCTAGATGCACTTGCCTAAGGAAAAAAAACATTGAAATTAGGGTTGCATTTTTCTTTTTGTAGGACAAGAGCATCAGGTTGCATTGTAGTTGTAGACATAATTGAATAATGAATCTTTTTGAAAAAAACGAATTCAAAACACAATAGAAGCACACCTCCTCCAGAAAACACTTTCTCTTAGGTAATCTGCATATCTATTGCTTATATCCACCAAACTCAGTAGTTAGTGGATCCTGCTAAGTGGATATCTAAATTTTTAACAATTTGTATGGCTTATTTAGCTGTCTATGTCATTCTCTTTTCGCATGCCAACAGGTAATATAAAAGCACAAGAGCTGTAAATTAGTCTCCAATTCCAAACGAAATATGATGTATCACCTTTATGGATAGTAAAAACACAATTTTTATGTAATCCCAGGCTCCAGTGTCATAATAGCCACCACCAATTAAACAAACCAATGTGTTTTAGGCAACATTAGGATGTTGCCTATAGAGGTACCATTTAATAGCTTCTGTATTGCCGAAGACAACTGGATAATGGACAGTGTGTTTGTTTGTTTGTTTTTAATTAAAAGATATAGCATTATAGAATAGGTTTTCTTTTTAAAGAACCTGAATATAGGCATTGTGGAATGCGTGAATTTGTTTTGAAGGATCTGAAATTCAGGGACAAACCTTGATTTCTAAGAACCCTTTTAACCAGATCATGGCTTCTTCTAATAACCCTTTAAATCAGATCATGGCTTCTTCTCTCAGCAGTCAGCTAGGGTCTGTCTCTGTGCTTTCCTGTGTATAGCTAAACAATCACCCAAATAAGTGTAGAGGCTATTTTCTCAGAGCTTGCTGTAGCAAGAAACCAGCCACTATCCCTTTGTGTCTGGTAGAGAGAGACTCAAAGGCTTGCAGAATGGTGGGCTTCAGAAGTATCAAAATACTATTCCTAAAGTATCAGAATGCCATTCCTAAAGTACATGAGGTTTTAGTATGAGGTAAACAAAATCAGGCATATGGCCACAAAGAAGTAGTATTCTCTATTACTGGAATAATAATCCTGAAATCAGGAATGAAGGCGTCATTCACAAGACAAGGTCAAAACCAAGACCTTACCTTAGCAGAGTTACATGTTTGGATCTTTATTAGTTTCTTATAGGTGACAATTATTTGACCTATCAATGTGAAGGTTGCTGAATTCAATTTTAGAATTACCTAGTGTCTGATCAATAGATTGTAGTAATTGGTTATTTTTTTCTGGGAGAGAGGGACACTAGCAAAGTCACCGATTGATTTGTTTTAAGGTCATTTGTCCATTTAGGAGATGTGTAAATGACATCAGATTTTATTTCCTATGGTCTCATTTGATGAAACTGGAATTTGCCAGAGGTTTTTACCACAGGGGTAGGCAGTTGATGACAAATACAACAGTCAGTAAAATTGAAGGCAGAGGCTACTAGTTGGGATAATGTAAGAATGACTTTAAAAGGAGTATGTTCTGACCTAACAGTTCTAACAAGGGAAGAAAAGAGAAAAAGGCCATTATAGGAATAACAATTAGATGTTTATAGAAAATGAGAGGAAAAATTATTATAAGCAAGCACCCAGTCTGTGTACTGCATGAAAGCTCTCTACTGTCTGAGGTAATTACCTTGTCTTGAAGGTCTTGGGTCAGTTGCATATTCCCAAAGACTGGTTGCTTCTGGTGGATGTCTGAGAATCCTCAATTTGAAAGGCTGTATTGGAGTAGCCTTCCAGTTGGGTCAAATTTGAAATCGCTTCTTTAGTTGTGAAGTATGAGCCCAACGATGGATTACCTGGAGTTTCACGGCTGCATTTATTGTTAACAGAACTTCGTAACGTCTTTTCCAATGAGATTAAAGAGCAGTTTTTCTCTGATGTCTTTTCCAATAGATAAAAACTTCTGGCCCAAGAACTTGAAGGTGGGCTTACGAACATGTGATAAGGCAGCCTTAAACTCTTGGTGATAGGGCTGAGTATAATATACTCAATATTTAATATTTTATTTTAATACTTTTAATTTTATTTTAATACTTACAATACTTTTCATGATTGCACACAGTAAGGCAACCTAGTATCAGAGGTGAGATCCTAAAATGCCTGGACCTTCCAATTACCACTTTATAGGATGATAATTGATGTGTCCTCAAGGGAATGGACTGTATGGCTTTAAGACCATGTGGATTACTTTGGACCAGAGGAATTTAACGGTTTCTGAAAATTTCGATGGTTTTAATTTAAATATTATAGTGATTCTTTCGACTTTTCTGGGAGATTTTAGTGGTAAGGGCAGTGTAGTTTTTGAATAAGAGATAATGCCTTACAGAAATTGTTGATAATGGTTCCCATAAATGTGTTCCTTAGTCACTTGGCATAAAAGTTGGTCTGCTCTGGGTTGGAAACACAAAATCGAACAGCTTTTTAGCAACTGTAAGGGCAGTAGCTTTTTGGCAAGGAAATGCTTCAACCCATCCTGAAAGTAGGTCTACAATAACTAAAATATATTCAAATCTCATGGAGAGTAGAGGTTGAGTAAAAACCAT
The DNA here is from genome assembly GCA_003697995.1 of Taxidea taxus jeffersonii. Lineage (NCBI taxonomy): Eukaryota > Metazoa > Chordata > Mammalia > Carnivora > Mustelidae > Taxidea > Taxidea taxus. Next base: position 3,611 of record RCUC01134045.1, read on the forward strand.
CTGAAGGTATTCAGAAGGCCCTGAGACCCCTCGTTTCTTGGTTATGTCCTCCCTTTATAGTTTTTCCAGGATTTGCTGTTGACAGTTCACACATGACCTGAAAATAATTTCAATTCTCTTTTTAAAGTTTTCTCACCAGTCCTGATTTAAGACCGTAACAAATTTGTCTACAGCAGGATGAATAGTTTCCTGGAGAAATTTAGAAACTACCCATCCATTTGAAATCATCTGATGCCATCAAGTGGTTTTCTTGAGAGCACTGGAGATTGAATGAAAGGTGAAGCCAGATTTTTCCCATTCTTTCTTTTTGAAGTTAGGGGCTAAATATTAATATTTTATGAATTCTTTGAATCATTTAAGAGAGTTATCCTTTGAGGATTTGCATAGACTCTCACAACTTTGGTTAAGGCTACTTGTTTGGGATACTGATTTTGAGGGCATTTTCTTTAGCTTCCATATGACCTCTTTTTGCATGGTCTACAATCACTGTGCTAGCTACCTCTGTAGAAGTAGAGTGCATCTATCAGTTGCTTAATTTGTTCATTTTTGGTGGAGGTTCCAGCAAAAGAAATACTCTTTGTTTCGAGAATGTCCCAAAATGATATATTATTCCAAGAGCATACCTGCTATTGTATATTTGTTTACTTTCGAGGTTTTGGCTATCTGGGCCGATCTCATCTCATGTAGTGGGATTATATTCTAAAGTAGAACTTATATTAGTGATGTTATATCCTGCTTCATAGTATCTGGCTTCATTTTTCCATCGACAAATAATATTAGGTCAGGATTCTCAGTGGGAGTTTGTAACTGATATGAGTGAGGTACAGAAAAGTTCTCTGAGGTAAGGCAATCATGAGGTTCCCCTTCTGGTGGGGGCAAGTGAGTGGCAGAATTCAGGGTGTGGCTGCAGTGAATAGTAATGTGAAGAAGAGAATAACGATGTCATAAGAGATTATTTGGCTGGGTGAAAAATGTTGTATGTTCTCACAGTAGTAATAGTTTGGTGTTGCAAAAGACACCATAAGGATCCTTTGCCCTAAGACAAGGGTGATAAGCCTTTGCAACAGGGTCAACATTGAAGATATGGCAGATGCTGGGTTTTTGGTTTTGGTTTTAAGGATTTTATTTATTATTTGACAGAGAGAGACACAGTGAGAAAGGGAACACTGCAGGGGGTGTGCGGGAGGGAGAAGCAGTCTTCCCACCGAGCAGGGAGCCGGATGTGGGGTTCGATCCCAGGACCCTGGGATCATGACCTGAGCTGAAGGCAGATGCTTAATGACTGAGCCACCCAGGCACCTCAGATGATGTTTTTTTTTATGGTTCTCATGAACCTTAAAATCTCAAGGGCTTATCTAGATCACTCACATACAAATAGATCTTTTATAGTTAGGGATGTTTAGGGAAGGAAGCTGTGGAAGAATCTTCTCCAAGTTATAGAAGGCCTGTTCGTGTTTGGTCTTCCAGAGGAGAGGGTCTCTTACTCAGGGCATTGTCAATTCATATGGAAGTGTCACAATCTCAGAAAAAATTCAGCACTCATTATTTGCAATATCCTGTTAAACCTAGAAATACCCTCAGTTGTCATTTTGTAAGATATCCAGGATAAGTTAAGATACTTTAAAATATATCATGAGAGAATGTTTTTGCCTCTTGGGATAGATCATGCCCTAAATAATGGACTGTGTTTTGACAAAAATTTTATGTTCTTTTCTTGCTGTGAGCAAGAAAATGGAATCATCTTTACAAGATTCCTTGTTTACTGAACGAGGATTAACAAAGGCCATCTACATATTGAATTAATACTGAATCTCAAAGGAATTTGAAATAAGTTAAATCTGATTGAGGAACTGGGCGATAAGAGGGGGCTTCAGTGAACTCCTGTGCATGCCTGTCCAGGTATATTTTTGTCCTCCCTAGGTGAAGGCAAACAGTTTACTGTCGTGGTCTAGAAGTACACGGAACAATGCAGAGATCTCTACAGTGAAGCTGTTGACTTTCCTTCTTAAATTGCTGCAGTGGTATCAGAAGGCAGAAGGGATGTTTTTCAGTTAAGAGTCCAATTGTTACAGTTAAGTCACTAGACATAGAGAAATCTGTAGGTTATTTGAAATACCTAACACCTGTGTGATGTGATTGTTCCAAAGAAGAAACTGAGAAAAGGTGGCTGTGTTTCATGTAGAAAGAGTAACCTTCATATCTACCAGGAATTGATGAAGTTGACCATCTGTGTTTATGATTAATTTATCTTCAGCATTTAAAGATGGGGAAAGATACTGGATACTTTTCCTTTCCTGGGCCATGCTCACTGATGTGAATTTTCTGGTTTTTATTTTCGTGTTGGTTTCTATTTTGCAAGACTGGACTATCTTTTTTCCAGAGTCCCTTCTGTTTCCAGTATCTGTTATCATCTTTGTCAATAGGTGATCAGTTGGGAAGTGGAACATTTAGCTGTCTGCTCCACAGGGCCATAAACTTATTTTGGGTCCTGTCTGGTTTTTGTTTTCAAGCTCTTTCAAAATGTTCTGTCAGGAAAAGGAGCTATTTGACAGACTAACTTCTGCCCTTTAATTAGGTCTCCAACGTCAGATTTAAACTCAATGATAACATGAAATAGCTGCTGTGACCTCAAAACCTATTTTAGCTTCTGAGTGCTGTTTGATGATATTTCATGGTATATCTTGAAAATACCCTATTTCATCATTTATCTGTTTATATGATTGAATTACGGTCCAACCAAATTTTATTGGAAAGGTTTAGGTGTGAGTTTTAGGAAAATTGGACTTATGTTCTGACCTTTTTTGTTTGTTTGTTTTCTTTTGTTTTGATCCTTAGGTTTATGGAAAGAGAGTTCAGTAGGTCCCTTTCTGGATCAGTTCAGTATGCTTTTCTCATTCAAGACTTAGCCTCTGACGTTCTGTCCAGTATGTGTACAATTTAATATAGATCAGTAACCTTGGGTCCTAGTCACCCCCCAGAATTCCAAGTTCTCCTATGAATAGTTTCTGGACTTCTCTGAGTATAAAGAAATCCTTAATTACAACTCTTAGTTTGACATGGGTACAGAGTTTAAGTTCCATAGTTGCCCACATATCTAGCTCATAGGAAGATGGATCTTCAGAGGCAATGAGCATTTTGGAGTCTTAGGAGAATCACTGGGAAAGAGTAAGGAGTCCGGAAAAGGGGAAGGAAGGAGGAGTTGACAGAGGTTTTGGGATCGAGAATAGAGGGCAGAAGGGAAGCTGGAGAGCTACATGTAGGGAGACAACTGGAAGACAAGGAAGAGGAGGAATTACTAGGAATTACTAGTTCATTGCTGCTTAAGTTTGTCAAATTGCTCATTAGCTTGGCTAAAGATCTTTTATCAAAGCAACTTTTGATCAGAATTTTGATCAGAATTCTCTTGGAGGCCTCTGCCTCCAATCAAAAAATGCTGCCAATTGATCAGAATTTTGATCAGAATTCTCTTGGAGGCCTCTGCCTCCAATCAAAAAATGCTGCCAATTGAGACAAAGTAATGTTCTCTTTCTTTCCTAAAATCCCTCTCATATGAACAGTTTTGTCCATCTGAAGTATTTCCTAGAGTGGCCAGTGAAGGCCCAAACCATACTTAGAGAAGTTATACCATCTAGAAAGCTAGACATAAGAATTCAGATTACAAATGAGAGTTTTTCCTGGAGAACATTGAGACTTAGACACCCCCCAGAGGCGTGACAACAGTTAGTGGAAGAGCAATGCTTGTGCACGTCATGTCTTGGGTACACGGAATATTTGTCCTCCTCCAAGGGCCGACCCAACAATCCATACCCCCAGCAGACATAAACACTCTCTCTCAAAGCCTGACTCTCAGGACACAAGAAAGTCTTATTGGCGACCCCTAGCAAAGTTTGTTCCAACTGAAACCAGTCTGGTGAGAACCTCAGTAGCCTAAGAAGCAGCTCAAACAACAGGCTTATAGAGCTGGTGCCTGTATTTTACCCTATTGATTGTCCTTCTTATGAAAAGCAACATTTTGAGACAGCACAGCACAAAATAAAAGCACAGAAAGGAGCAAAAGTGATGAAAACGAATGTTCTGATTCCATCAAGTGTACCAAACAAATGGAAACCAATAACAAAACCCAGGTACCAAAATGAGAATAAATAACTGAGGAACAATTTTTAAAGCATAATGCTAGGTCTCCTGACCTATTTACACAAAGGGCTAAAGACTGCACATTCCCTACCCAGTGGTTATTTGTAAAACATGTACATTTTATTCTGGGTCATCAATTTTTCCTGCTCTACTGGGTTTTTCATATCAACCAGTAAGTGCTAATATTTCTGTATTTTAATAAAGTCCTCCTTGACTGCATAGTACACACACACACACACACACACACACACACAGCACCCTTCCATTCTGGTTTTCTCTGCAGAAAGATTCATCAAAAATTATAGTCTATATCCAGGGATGCCTGGGTGACTCAGTCAGTTGAGTGTCTGCCTTTGGCTCAGGTCATGATCTCGGGGTCCTGGGATCAAGCCCCGCATCGGGCTCCCTGCTCAGCCAGTGGCCTGCTTCTCCCTTTTCCTCTGCCTACCTCTCTGCCTACTTGCGCTCTCTCTCTGTGTCAAATAAATAAAATCTTAAAAAAAAAGTATAGTCTATATCCAGCAACCTTTTTCCCTCCTTAACTCCAATCCTCTTCCTCCCATTATCTCTTGAAACTATCATGACCAGGCTTCCTTTGGCACCACTCCAGCAAGTACACTTTTGTCAGGGTCACCAATGACCTCCATGTTACCTGATCCAATCTTAAGTCCTCATCTTGCTCCATCTATCAGCAGGATTTGACCCAGCTGATAACTTCTTCCTTCTTGAAACACTTTTTCTGATAAAACTTTTCACTCGTCTTTTTTTAGATCTCCTACCTCCTTGTCCTTACTCTTTGCCTGCTTGTTTCTTATCTGCCTGTCATCTAAATAAATATGCTGCAGAGTTCAGCCTCTTTGCATCTGCTGTTTAGCTACACTTACTCCCTAAATGATCTCATCTAGTCTTTTTTTTTAATTGTGTTAGGTTAGTCACCATACAATACATCATTAGTTTTGATGTAGTGTTCCAAGAGTCATTGTTTATGTATAACATCCAGTGCTCCATGCAATCTGTGGCCTCCTTGATACCCACTACCAGGCTCACCCATCCCCCCATGCCCCTCCCCTCTAAAACCCTCAGTTTATTTCTCAAAGAGTCCATAGTCTCTCATGGTTCATCTCTCCCTCTGATTTCCCACCTTCACTTTTCCTTTCCTTCTCTTAATGTCCTCCACGTTTTTCCTTACGTTCCACGGGTAAGTGAAATTATGTGAACAAGTAAGTGAAACAATATGATAATTGACTTTCTCTGCTTGACCTATTTCACTCAGCATAATCTCCTCCAGTCCCAGCCATGTTGATGCAAAAGTTGGGTATTCATCCTTTCTGAGGGCTGTGTAATATTTCATTGTGTATATGGACCACATCTAGTCTTAATGGCTTAAAATATCATTAGAGGCTGTTGACCCTCATATTTATATTTGTAGTCCAAGGCTCTCTACAGATACACAGTTGGATGCTTAACAACTTTTACATTTAGTCAGCACCTAAAATGAAACTTGAGCTCACTGGTGGGTTTTTTTTTTCCTTCATTCTATACTTCCTGTAGTCTTCTCCAGGTTAGCTAAAGGCAATCCTATTCTGCTAGTCACCCAGACCAAAACCTCAGCATCTTCCTTGACTCCTTCCCTGTCTTCCTATTCCATGTCTGATTTATAAACAAATCTTGTTGGCTCCAGTGATATCCAGAATGCAGACATTTCTCACTACCTCCAGTTATTACCTGGACAACTATAGTAGTTTTCTAACTGCTCTCTCTACTTCCATTATTGCTTCCTTACATTTTTTTCTTCTTGCTTCCCTACATCCTAATTTCCATCCAACAGCCAGAATGATTATATGAAATCTAAATCAGCTTGTATCAGTCTCCTTCACAAAGCTCATTAATGGCTTCCCAGCTCACTCAGAAAAAAAGCTGAAGTCCTTACAGTGGCCTGCAGCCTGAACCCCCACAATATTTTGATCTCATCTTCTACACTCTGACTCACTCTGCTCCATCCACTTCATAAGCCTTAATGTTCTGTAAATGTGTTAAGTATGACCCAGCCTCAGGGCCTTTGTACTTGCCTTCTCAACCTAGAATACTCTTCTCTCTGGTGTCTGCATGTTTCATATACTTGCTTCCTTCAGATCTCTACCCAGCTATTACCTTGTCAGTGATGCCTTTCCTGTCTAAATCTGCTTCAAATAGTCATTACTTCCATCTCCACTGCTCTACAGTACTCTTATATAAAGATATATACTTCTCTGCTTAATTTCCCCCATAGCATTTCTCACTATTTGCCCTATTAGTTATTTGCTTGTTTGCTTATCTATGTCTCCTACTATTTGAATATAAGGTTCACGAAGGCAATGACTGTCTTGTTTACTGCTGTATCTCTATGCTCAGAACAGTCCCTGGTATAGAATAGGTATTTGACAATGACTATCTTTGTTGAATGCAGGAATAACTAAAACCATTATCTGAATAAAAATATTTTTAATTGTCTATGACATGACTCTGCTACTATGTTAAGTACCCTGGCCGATCTAAAAGGAATAGAAGACAGTCTAAAATTGAGAAACAAGATTGTCAGAAAATGAAATTAAAAAAAAAAAATCTAGGGAATGACAGAGTGCTGGCTTGACTACAAATACTCTAGACATTCAGAGGAAGGACAGATCTTGCAGTTTAAGCAAGGAGGACTTTTTATGGAGAGTTGGGAAATTAGCCAGATATGTAATTTTTTTTTTTTTTAAAGATTTTATTTGTTTGACGGATCACAAGTAGGCAGAGAGGCAGGCAGAGAGAGAGGAGGAAGCAGGCTGTCCGCAGAGCAGAGAGCCCGATGCAGGGCTCGATCCCAGGATCCTGGGATCATGACCTGAGCTGAAGGCAGAGGCTTTAACCCACTGAGCCACCCAGGCGCCCGCCAGATATTTATCTTGAGGTTAAAGAGAGAAGCCCAGCAGAGGAAAAAGTTATCAGTTGTATTCCATCCCTGCCTCAAACTGTGAAAACCATTAAGGCTCAAAATTGAATGGGCAGGGACTCAGACTAGACATGGAGCCACATTTCTTTATACTCAAAAGTTCTGGCTTTATGGTTCTCAGGATAAATTGTAATGGCTTCTTCCCTGATGAGTCATTCTTTGTTCATGCATTCTTTCATTTTTTTCTCACTCTCTCATTTATTGAACATTTATTTTTATTCAACGTTGTGCTAGAGCAGAGGGTGAGACCAAAATATATGGTATGATCTTTGGAAGATTTTACAAAGAGAGAAAACATACACACCAAGATTTTACAAAAAAAAAAAAAAATCTTTGGAAGATTTTACAAAGAGAGAAAACATACACACAAAGCAGCCAGTAGAAGCACAAGGTGGCAGATGATGACAGGCCTCATGACTGGCAGAGAGAAGGTTAATCTGTTTCTGATAGGTTTTACAATTCACCGTTTGACAAAGATAACACTGCCTGTGTCACAATACTTGTGTGCCTCACACAAACATTCGAATAAGAAAGCAGTTTGTATACTGTAAAGTGCTACTCACACATTTGCTATTCCTACCTGGAAGCTGGGCAAGGATAGGTGACTCTACAGAATCCATCTGTGTTTCCAATGAGAACTTATCAAGCTTGAGAGCCCTTAATATGAAGATCTTTAGCAAAGGCAATAAACTTAACTTCCCCAACTTCCAACTCGAGTGAGAACATTGCAAACTCAGGAGCCAGTGAGTATCCACCCTTTTCCTGAATTATTTTGGGGGGGAAATGCATTCTTTATAGGACTTCCATAAAATCAAACTCAGCAGGTTCCATTGTTTGTTTCAAACAAGACTGTTAAGGAAAAGTGCAATTGGTACAGCACTTCCCGGTTATTTTCTCCCTTCTAGCATACAAGTGAGGGTAGTTGCTGGTGTGTCCTCCTGGCCCAGCTCAGGCCTCCCTGGGCTGCTAACTTTCAGAGGACACCTACTCCTGAAATGCATATATTTGTAAGAATTACCCCTTAGGAAATTGTCATTACCAGAGAAAAGCTGTTGGAGCTTCTCTTCTTTCCTTTACCTACCAAGTTAGAGTGAATAGTGGTTTGTGTTGTGGTGGTGTTTCTGGGGTTTTTTTGTTTGTTTGTTTTTTCCATTTTCAAGAATTGATGAAATACTAGGCCGGTGGGCAGCAGGGAGGAGAACTTAGATTTCAGAAGGAAAAAATTTGAAGGAAACTTTTTAGAGCTTGAGAAAGTTCAAAGTGGGAAAGGGGTGGGGGCATTTTGACATGTACTCTTTTAAAGTATTGATTTTTTTTTTCTAAATTGATCTGAAAGCATGACAAATGTTTAGTCTGACATCCAATACAGTATTAAAAAACCCAAATGTCAGGGTGAAAATCTGATGGGCTACAACCTTAGTGGAAAGAAGGATAAAATATCTTATGTGACCCAGAGCTCCTAAAATGTCTTATTTTTCTCTTTTTGCCATTCGTGTCTTTCTAATTTTTATGTGTTCCTCTCGGTGGCACTCACCCAAGAAAAAGAAGGGAGAAGCCATTTCTGCTACTGATGTTTCTAACAAAACTTTGCTACTCTCAAATGTAAAGGATTTTTTTTCCTTTTAAATAAGGTGATAATGAGTAAACTTGTTAATATTATATCATACCTATTCCTTTGGTAGTCGATGTTTAGTCATTAGACATCTACTCAGAGGTGATGAATCAGCACTCTGTGGATACAAGGGGCAGTCATGCCCTGCTAAGTGCTTTCCCTTGCAGACCTCACAAAGGTTCTTTGAGCTCCAGAAAGTATTGATTTCATTAGATGTGCTAATTTAGCAATTCGCTGGTTTGGAGACCATAATTACAACATAATACACAACCTATGTATGTGGGCTTATTGCAAGGAGAAAAACTTCTACTTTCAGTTTATTAATAGCAAATGTACACATTTTTGTCCCTGCACATGTCAGTTGTAAATCTCCCTTATGTACTCACAAGGCTCTCTTACAGTGAGTCTTTTATTAATAAACTGAACAATTTCATACAGTGTTAATGAGTTAGCGCTTATCTCTTGCTCTCTTTTATGGTTGAAATGTTCTGGAGAACTGGACAATTTATCTAAGCATGTAGGTGACTAAGGTACATGACAGTTTTAATAATTAGGTTCCATCTATCTCTATTTTCACTGATGAAAAAAATGTTACGCTTGATTTTCTCATTTTCATAGCTGTATCAGAATTCAGAGAAAACAAATCAAACAGTAATATGATAATAGAGCTGAATTATAGAGCATTTTCACTATAAGTGGGTTTTTACTGTATTCTATGTATACTGTGTTTTTGCAACAATTACTAAGACATGAAGAATAAATTAGGTTGTTCTTTGTTACCTTTTAGAATACTAATTTTATTTAAGGCATGTCTCTTTATTTGTAAATGCTTTCTCCCTTGCTACCTCTTGTCTATTTTCTTCTGAGAATCAGTTGCATACCTACCATGCACTTGGTACTGTGTGAGCAACTTCCACTTTGTTCTGTCTACTTGGCTGGATTGATTGGGGGTGCAGGGGTGGTGGTAGAGGTGTGTGTGTATCTGTGTGTGTGCTGCCCTCTACTGGACTTGATTTCTAAACAAGTATTTAGGAGGTTTTTGTTTGGTTTGGTTTGGTTTGGTTTGGTTTGGTTTGGTTTGGTTTTTGTTTTGAGGGAAAAGAGAAAGGAGAAAGAAAATTTAGGAAAGACTGTATTTATTTTTTCTGTTACTGAGAAATGCTTTGGGAGTAGGGGGACTGCATTTTATATGGCCTAGCGGTCCCCAGTGTAACACTGTAGCTTATGCATAGTAGGTGCTCAATAAATGCTTTTTAAATAAATAAGTTAAAAGGCTTACCAGATTTGTTTTCCATGATATATGGAGTCTGTTGATAAAAGACATTGTCTCAACCTTGGAATCTATGATAGATTCAGAAGGAAAAAAAGATAGAGTTTATTAGAGACAGGGTGGGTCTCTACATGAGCCCACATTTGAGTGACCAGCTTTCTTTGCAGATTTCAGTATTAATCATTTGGTATTATATAGCTATGGATCTAGAAGCAGAAAGAAGAGTAGCCACAAAGATATCAGTTAGAAATTGTACCCAAGTGGGCAAGAAGTTGAGACATGAATGTGGCTGAGAGGAAAGCAAGCATAATAAGGAGATTACCCTTTCCTTAAATATCTTGTACTTCCGCCATATAGCAGATTTCACCTATCTGAAACTCAGCCATAAAACAAGAGGGAAAGACTTTTACAAGTGTGCTCTAGAACAGCGTGGGAGAGATGGCTGATTGACTACTGCAGTCCATTTGTGTCATCACATGATAGAATTTTCACTGGAAATTGCTGTGCAACCAGGGATTGAATTTCCAACCCTCATGGCATCTAGATATGGCCTCTGGCTATACCAGTCACATCCTGATTCCCAGTGATGAGTGGCATTCCTATTCAATACTTTTTAAAAAAGATTTTATTTACTTACTTAGAGAGAAAGAGCAAGAGGGACTAGGGGCAGAGGGAGAGGAAGAAATAATCTCAAGCAGAAGCCACGCTGAGCATGGAGCCTGACGTGGGGCTCGATTCCAGAAACCTGAGATCATGACCTAAGCTGAAATCAAGGATTGGATGCTTAATCGATGAGCCACCCAGGCACCCCTCCTGTTCTAGACGTTTAAGAAGCTGTTATACCACTTCTGCCTTATCTTTCCCTTTCCACTGACTGGAGCTGACAACAGCATGGCACAGCATGCATAGAGTCTGGGAACCTACCCACTGTAGTTATGAATGAGATGGGATACTAGTGAAAAATAAACAGTTTTTATATTGGGCTTCCAGGATTTGTCTTCTGGGATTTGTCACAGCAGCTGACATTATTTACCTCACTGACACAAAAATGTATATTCAGTATATTCTTCCAGACTATGCTACTATGCTATACTATGCTAACACTCTACTGTATTGTACTATGCTACAATACTAATACTATACTATAATACATTATAATACTAATGCTATATATATTATATAATACTATATTATATAGTATAATACTGTTATACTATAATACTGATACTGTACTATAATACTAAAGTTACACTATATTTTACTAAACTTATGACACCTTATATTAAGGCAGAAACACATTTTTAAGGAAGATGTCCAAATAAAGTTATCAAAATTAAAATAATTACACCAGCAACAACAATTTTGGTTAGTTTTACAGAGGACACATGTCCTAGAGGTATCCACTAGCCAGGATAGCCCTGGATCCGGCACTGGTTCTTAATTTGGTATGTGGCTCAAGCAGGGATGGCCACAAACAGAAAAGGCAGAGGCTAACAACATACGAAATAGATGATGTTGGATACACCAGGGGCATGTCCTGAATAACAGAGAGGCAGCAGTGTAAGTGCTCGTGGGACCCAGGCATGAGGGGGGATGGGAAAACTAATGCTCTATTTTTATTCCAGTTCATCATGGAAAAGCCATTTCTACTATCACCGTATAGCTCACTCTCCACAAAATCAGCATCTTCGTTCTCAAAGGAGAACATAGCAGTAGTTTTAGGATGTCTTTAATTAATAAATTAGCTAATTAATTAAGTTCATTTGTTATCTTTCTTCATTTGTAGTGAATGAAGAGATTTGACTCTGTCTGTGCTTTGCTGGGTGCAGTTGAGATGTCTTAGACGAGATCTCTTGACCCGTGCTGTATGCAGAAAGCGTCTAATAATGAGCTAGAATATAATGGAATTCTGATGCATGCACTTCAGGCCCCGTCATTATCATCCTATTTTCATAAATGATCTTTGCATTTTTAATGGAAAAAAATGTACATAAAAACTCACTTACTGGGTTAGAAGGTGCTCAAAGATATTATCCTTCTTTTCCTCTTCTTGTTCACATTTTTATTATACATTTGCCCAGGGGCTCTTGAACAAGACCATGCTTATTAATCCAATAAAGGAGTGCATGTAATGATGATCGTTTACTCCTGACCTATAAGAAATAGGTATTTATTTTATTGGTGTAATGAAATTTTATAGTTTCAGGATTTCTTTGCTCTTTAATTTCTCTTCGAGTCTGGGGTTTGCAGTTTCAAAAAAATCAAATGAGCTTGTGGATGCAAATCCATGCTCCCAGAATCTTTGGTCTTTTTGTAGCTTTTTGAAATTCTCTTCCCATTTAAGTTTTCATTTTCTGGCACACTAAAATGTTTCTTGTTAGAATTTTGTCTTATCGAACACTGTTTGAAATAAACTGGCCAGTTGTTGGATCAGAGGGATCTTTTTAATCATTTGGAGATTGGGATTATCCTGGGTTATGATAAGATTTAACCTGTGGACACAGACAGAAATGTGTTCATGATAGCTTTCTTGTAGTTCTGCCTGGAGGCAAGGTTATAAACTAGATAACCTCCTGAGGTTCACCATGACTCCATAATTCCACGATACTAATCTCCTTGAGTGAATCCAACATTTTTATTCCTCCTTTGAAGATACTACCAGCCTGTGCTTTGAAAACATGTTTCTCTTTGTTCTGGAGGCACAGAGAATGTTGTCAAAGAACAAAGTGGAAATTTTCAGGAAATTTGTGAGCATGAGGTCCACTTCATTTTTCTGAAAGAAAGTGAAAAGATGGAGCAGACCTGTATTTTCCAAACTATTTCAGTTCAATTTAATTCAATAAACAAGTACTGACTGTCTATTTACTTGACAGGCATTATAACCCATAAATGAGGAAGTAGGGTCTGGCTTATTTCATGCATCTGTTGTAAAGATGAAATGAAATCACAAATGCACACAAAACTTGGCACATAGGAAGCCCTCAAAAGATAGTGGTTTTTATTGTCTATATTAAGAAATGCCTGGACAATGTCAAAGCACTTTGAAATGTAATGTCTAGTTGCTGCCACGTTCTCACTATCTGCAGAATATTGTTCTGAATAGTATTGTGTGGAAGGCAGTGTTGAGTCTCCAGGAGATCCAGGTTTGAATCCTGCTTACATCCTCACTGTGTTACTCACTGTTAATTTTCTTATTTAGGTTTTTCAGCTCTTTGAGTAAAGTAACTAGTTAATGACGAGCTGTTGTTCCCAGGAAACCATGGTTTGATCATGATGAGGCTCTACGTGTCTTCGATGGGGTCCTCCTCAAAATGGTGCCTGAGTCAGAGCCTCGGGTATGGCTAGATGATTTGGGAAGTGAGTCTGGCAATGGGAGCTATGGGCAGGGAAAATGGAAGAGGGAAGGAGAAAAACTAATATCAGTGGCTGAGTGGGCCATTGCTACAGATGACATAGTCTCAGGACCTTTTGGAGAGCCTTATGAAATGTGTTTCAAAATCGTCTAAAAAGGGAAGTGTGCTATCAGCGTTCTCCAGACAAACAGAACTAATAGGTTATAAAAGGAGATTTAACATGAGGGATTGGCTCACATCCTTATGGAGGTTGAGAAGTCTCACAGTCAGCTGTCTACAAGCTGGAGACTGAAGAAAGCCAATGGTATAATTTGGTATATGTTTGAAGACCTGACAACCAGGGGACTGGTGATATAATTCCAAGTCTGAAGACAAGAGAAAATATGAGATGACCCAGCTCAACACAGAGGCATGAATCCCTCCTTCCTCTGCCTTTTGTCCTGTACAGTCCTCAAGGGATTGGATGTAGCCTGCCCCTCCCCCCACGTTGTGGAGAACTATCTACTTTACTGAGTCTGTGGGTTCAAATGCCAATCTCATCCAGAAACACCCTCACAGACATTCCTGGAAATAATGTTTAATCCGGCCACTTCTTGGCCAGTCAAGTTGACTTTCATGTGGTTGACATCACCACCACAAGAAGTCTATATTCAATGGCTCCCAGGCAGTGGTGGGCAGGAAGGGAGGAGCGTGGGGCTTGGGCTTAAGCTTGGGGGTTGCTGCACGGCCAGGTTGCACCCCAGTGAAGCTGACGGCTTAGAAAACCAGCTGTTACAGTGGATCAGGCAAGGGGTAGGGTCAAGAGAGAGTGCATTGGTGTGCAGGGGGCTGAGAGGCTGGAGGATGTCCAAGAGAACCAAATGAGGCAGTTGTACCGCAGGTCGGAGTTGAGAAGAGACACACATCAGTAAAGTATAAAATGCATTTAAGAGACTTACACTGAATTTCATGCGAGAGTTCAAGGATCTGTTGGTCATAGCAGGCATGTCTCATTTCTTCCTGCTGCACATCCTTTGAACCCTGTTCTCATATCACATCAGCTCTTGGGGTTTGGGGAAATAAAAAGAACACAGAAGTTTCCCCACCTTGAAATGTAATAAAAACTACTGGAGTAGATCATTTCTGTTGTCTCTTCTCACTTTTTAATATTGTATAAGCCATTCTCCTAAAGCAGAACTCCAAGAACAGAACTTCTTGGATTTAGGTTCGTCAGCAAATCTTTAGAGGAGGAAAATGAAATATAGATATCTTGAATTGTAGCTCTATTCAGACAAAAACCCTCTTTACACATTTTTTTGAACGAAAAGATTGTTTAATCTTTACCGACTGATGGAAAATGATTTTAAAAGGAGAGAGAGAGATGCCTTCCATTCTCCCACCTCCATTGCTATTAGAATTCACATTTATAGCAACTTTTGTCTTCTCCAGAAGAAAACCTTTATTCACCTGTAAGAATAGTCAATGTAATATTAGCCTTCGCAGGCTTCCTGGTAAGCTGCTATAAAGGACTTCTGTATTTCTATAAAGTCTGCAAGTGTGCTGCCAGGAGCTTTGGGCATTGGAAGCAACATTCACAATGAAGGAAAATTTGAGACTATCACCCAGCTGCCATTTGGCTTTGCTGTGAATGTTGTATGAAAAGAATAAAGATTCACTCTAATAAGACAGGCTCGTAATTTAGAAAAGAAAACAATCTTTGGAAACGTAAAATTATATTCCTCTAAGTAATCAGTATATATTCCCTAAACCATGAAAAAGCCATGATCTAATATTACTTAGTGAAAAATTATAAGGTGTTAGGCCTTTATTATTCCATGGGAAGAAGAGCTAAATATTGGCTGAAAATAGCAGGTAAAAACTTTTGTCTCCTTTTTTAATGCCATTTAAAGTTTTTTGTTAGTGTTATAAGTTGTGCAAAAGGAGCAAAAATTGTGATTTCAGGATTTCTGATTCTTGGGTTATTTTGTGTTACTGAACATTATAGCAAAAACTAATGTACTACATGTTGGCTCATTGAATTAAGAGAATGAACTGGTCACTGTTAAAAAAATAATAATAATTTATTTAGAATTATGTTTTATTTTGAATTAGATTTAATTTTACATCCCATTTAACATACAGTGTTGAATTAGTTTTAGGTGCACAATATAGTGATTAAGCATTTCCGTACATCACCCAGTGCTCATCACTAATGGTCTATCCCCATAGAATTATGTTTTTATCATAATATTATATACATGTGTGTGTTAAAGATAACATGCTTTACTTTCAACAATATGCATTTATATTCAAAATGTTGTCTATCAGCACAATCTCAGTTTAGTAATTAATAAGTACTTTTTAAAAACTGATTTTAAGTTCAAGATTTTAACTTCCTTAAATGTCTGTAGTTTAACTAACCTGGTATGATTGCTTAATATTTTGGAGAGTATCTTCCAAAAATATATAAAAATAATCATGGGTCATCTTTGACTAGCTGGATGGTTTGATCTATCAAAAAAGATGTGTTCAAATCAACTTTTAATTAGGAAGAAAAAATTAAAATCCCTTAGTTACATTAATAACAAACTGATGGTACATGTTCAACTTTAGCAGTTAGGGTGGTTCATTTTCCTCTATTTCTGGACCTCTTTTGTCTTCCTCCTAATTACTCTAAATACCTGTGAGAAACTCAGAAATTCAATCAGAAGATGAAATACTGAAATAAGTCCTTTTCATTGTTGTTCTATTGACTTGAGATAGAGACACCATTTTCTGATTCTCACAATGAGTCAGAGTCCTTATTTTAAGAAGCTCAAGTAGAATATTTTTGGATAAAAGGCTGAGTGGATTAACACTATTTCCAGAGTTAATTAACAATGGTGTGTCTGAAATAATTGGTCACTTCCAACAACAGATTTGAGAGATTTTAACATCAAAATGAAAGAAGAGAAACATTGTTTACGTGTATTACTAACCATGGGGACTGAATTGTCCATTGTATTGACTAAATAATCTAATTAAGAGTGAGGTTTAGTGTTCTGTTTACATAGGGTGACCTTCCAAGGTTAGCCTGCAATGGAGAGTGGAAGGCCAGTGTCCCTGGGCCAGTGTTCATTTCGTGTGAGGACAGGGCCTTGTTTCGGTGGAAAGGTAGCTTCTTTCTTTTGATGTTGCTAATTGTGTCTAAGCATGTGTTCTTTTCTTTCAAAAACATTGCTGCTCCTAACGTATCTGTATTTACCTGCGAAATGACATTTCTAAGAATAAGAATGACACTACCTTGGGAACTAAGGACTGGTTAAAAAGCCTTTCATCTTTTATAATTTGGAGTCCAGCCTGAGTAAACTGTTGGCCTCATTTCAAGGGCTGTGTCTCTACTCATGTAAGAATGGGAATGAAATATTGAGGAAGTGGTTTTGGAGGCTTCCACATATTTGGGTATTTTTCTTATCTCCTCTTTCAGATAAAACATCTGAACAAATGAATGTAGATGCTCTCCTAAACTGGGCAGATTTGAAAGCTGAGGCACACACTTTCAAAGTAAACTGGTAGATTAAAGGAAGTACAGTATTGTGTTTTCCTCTGGCACTACTTAGAGGTTTCATCTCCCCTCAGACCTACGTGTACATGTCAGGAATTGGCTATCAGTTCATTGTTATCACTCTCTTAGAAGGATTCATTAATTTTATAACCTTGCATCTCTTCGCAATGAATAGTTCCACAAACTAGGAACTTCATTTTATTCATCTTGAGCCTTCTTGGCATGCTGCAGGATTCTTGGGGAACAGAGTTTTGTAGGATGGAACTATTCCCATTTTAGATGACCCGACATCTGCTCACTCAGTGTCATCAGTAATTATAAATAAATAAGCTACTCTCAAGAAAACCTATAAAGGATTCCCCTTCCCATCCAAACTGGAACATAATCCAAAGATCATGGTGAATTATGACCTTTAATGGGTCAAAGCAGGGAAGGAGAATGGAAAAACATGCCTGAGCTTTTGGACCTGGCAAACCTGGGTTGAAATCCTAAATCTTGGAACTGTTCATCTCTCTGAATTTTAGTTTCCATGTCATACAATGGGGGGCAATGGTGTCTTTAGCACCGAACTGATGTAATAAATGCATGAGATAATATCTGTAAAGGATGAGTGTACATCCCTAATTATTGGTCATTATTTTGGTCAACAGTTTTATGAGTTAAAATACTTAGCATTCCAGGTAATGAAAATCCAACTCAGATGCCTCAATCAGATGATTTATGTCATGTGACAAGGAGTGTGGAGGTAAAGCAAGTCCAAAGTTGGTGAATTCAGTGGTGTGGTGATGCTATAGAGATCCAGGTCCTTCCAACCTTCCACTCAGCCATTGTGAGTGTTCTCTTGGGCTAATCCTCTTCACAAGACAGTTTCTTTAGTTTTAAGTGCATCTTCATCAAGAAATATCCAGAATCAAAAAATGGGACTTTTTAGTACTTACATCACTTGTCATTGCTCAGAAACCTCTCCCAAGGGCCATCCTTCATTAGTAAGCTGGCTAGAATTGTATCCTCCTGATCTCCAGTCACCGGGAAGGGAAGTAGGATCACCATGATTAGCATTAATGAGTTGTGATTTGTCCCCAGGGCCTGGGACTGGACCCCACTTCCTTTGGAGCACCTGAACATGCTTGCTTGATTGAAGTCTAGGTACTGTTAGCAAGATTTGAGGTGAGCTGTCGGCCACGTCCCCAACTGTGTGTGCTACACAAGTATCATCTTAAACTCCATCATAGACTTCCATGGTGCCAAATGCTGAGAGAACAAAAAACTTGGTTTCTGTAAGCTACATGAATTGAGTTGAGAGAGACAAAAGATTTGAAGCAGACTCTAACAAAGACTTCCATGGCTTAGAGCCATGCTTCTCAAACCTGGATGAGTGTATGAATCACTTGGGGATCTTAGTAAACTGTAGATTCTGATACAGTAGGTCTAAAGTGGGGCCAAGATTCTGCATTTCTAACAAGCTTCCAGGTGATGGTGATGCTGCTATTGTGAAACCCATGCTTTTTTATTAAATACTTTTTATTAAATAAATACATAATTTTATTTTTATTTATTTATTTGGTAGAGAGAGACACAGTGAGAGAAGGAACACAAGCCAGGGCAGTGGAAGAGGGAGAAGCAGGTTCCCGCTGAGCAGGGAGCCTGACACGGGGCTGGATCTCAGGACCCTGGGATCATGAGCTGAGCTGAAGGCAGATGCTCAACGACTGAGCCACCCAGGCACCCCTGAAGCTGCACTTTGAGTAGTAAAGGCATAGACAATCTTGATGCCAGATGTGTAGGAAGAGTAGAAGTTGGATGATTCTAGAGTACTTCCCAGAGGTGGCAGGATACCGTGTAGGCCCTACAGCTTATACATTTTTGACAGATGGAGGAGATAAGATATAATACGCTTTGAGTCTTTTATGAACACATATTTGTCAATGTGATAATAGCAGGGAAAATGGGGGCGCCTGGGTGGCTCAGTGGGTTGAGCCTCTGGCTTTGGCTCAGGTCGTGATCCCGGGGTCCTGGGATCGAGTCCCACATGGGCTCTCTGCTCAGCAGGGAGCCTGCTTCCCCACCCTCCCACCTCTGTCTATCTCTCTGCCTACTTGTGATTTCTCTCTCTCTGTCAAGTAAATAAATAAAATCTTTAAAAAAAATAGGAGGGAAAACGATGCAGCTATTGAGATATCAAAAAAGAGTGTAAAGTTTCTGAACTAAACAGGAGGCATACCGTGCAGAGCAGCCATGGCTGTTAGGATTACCTGCCCTTCTTTAAAACCTAATGCCCAAAAAAAGAAATAGACATAGTGACAGTGCACCTGTATCCCAGAGCAAAGCAGTGAGCTCAATTAATTTAGCCAGAATTTGGACATATTTTCACAAACAGGAGTGAGCCTTTCCTTAAAAATAAACAACCTCTTTGGGTTTTGTTGTTGTTGCTGCTGCTGTTGTAGTTGTCACTGGTGTTATCCCCTAGCCCTCAAAGAAACAAGACAAAACAATATACTATCTTAATTGTTGCATTTTTTTTCTTTCTTAATGCTCTTTGTTTTGCGAATATGTTAGATGAGTTACTTCTTAAATCATGAATGCAATGAGGGAGATTAAAGAAAACAGTGGATATGTTCTTAAAATCAAATCCCTCTTAAAAATTATGTCTAAATGTAGGTAAAAAGGATAGTCAAAGCTGACCAGTCAATAAGGCCATGGAGGTAGAACATCGATGTTCCTGAGTTATAATGATGCCATTTTTCTTTTGGCATATAACTGGAGATTCCTTGAGAGTTCAAGAACAATAATGCTGTAAGAGATCAAAAGGGAGAAAATACAATTACAGAATGTCATTGGTTATATAATGAATTTGCAGACTGTTTCTTGAGGAGCCTTCCTCTCCTCACCCTGTGAAGTCCAGGAGGCTGGTGTTTAGGAGTGTCTGGGAGGCTGTTTCATTTTTACACAGATTAAAATGAGTGGGAATGGGAAGTAGAAAAAAAACAGAAGAGATCCTAGCTCCAAATTCTGGATTTTCCTGCATATTCTTTTTTTTTTTTTAAGAGTTTATTTATTTGAGACAGGTAGATTGAGAGAGTATAAGCAGGGAGAGAGGCAGAGAAAGAGAGAGAAGCAGGCTTCCTGCTAAGCCTGAGATGGGGCTCCATCCCAGGACCCTGGGATCATGACCTGAGCCGAAGTCAGATGCTTAACAGATGGAGACACCCAGGCACCCCTCGTGGATCATATTCTGAAACACTGTAGTTTACTATGATACAGTACTGATCAAATAGAAAAAAAAGGTAAGATTAGATCATCAAAATACATTAAGCTTGGAGATCAAGATGCTGGTTCTGGCATTATAATGAATTCACTGGTTCTCACTTTCCTGATTTATAAAATGGGGAAGTTAAACATGGCAAGGCTTCCTAAACCTGCTAAGCATCAGAATGATCTGAGGAGTTTGTTAAATGCATGATTCCTTGGACCCCCTTGAGACCTGCTGAAGGAGGGTTTTCAGGGGTGGGACCCAGCGACTATGCATTTTGGAAAGGTTCTTAGCTGATTTTCATGAAGTCCTCTTTCCCCAACTGTGAAGACCCCACATTTGGAACCCATTGTGCTAGTAAGTCTTTTCAGATCCATTCATCCCCAAATCCTCTGATTTTAATACAATAGTGAGAGTGGTGATTTCGGAAAAGAGAATGGTGGCAAGGGAAATTATTTGGATAACCAAATAATAATACACAACAATAGTATTCATAAATTCTCACTTTATCGTGAAGTGGTTTTCACAGTGGTTGGGCTCTGAGGATTCTGCCTTAGTCTTGCCTTTACCTCACCTTTGCCTTTGGGACTAGCCACCCATCAGTACAAAGCTGATTCTAGAGGTGGGGGGGAGGTGGGAACGAAACCACTTATTTGCACTCATAGATCCTGGCCTGTATTTATTCAAGCACAATTAAAAACAGTAGGGTTTCCCAGTTAACATTTGGTAAAGTTCACAAAACATTGTTATTTTGCTTATTGCTTTGAGAAGCCTGTCGGGAAGGAAACATGTATTCACAAAAGCATTGTCTTAAGTCTCCAAATGCAAAATTGTGTAAGGGTTTATGCATCAGTGTCCTTCTAAAGCATTTTGTGGTCAATTCTGAGGGCCACTTGGGAGTAGGAGCTCTCTCTGTGTCTCTTCTTCATTAGCGGCTGTGCATGTATTTCTTAAAAGGACAGGAGTCTTTTCCCAAAAGAATGATGCATTATTGTTGGAGTTTTATATTTCACTGGCACTTTTACCTTATTGACTGTTAAAAAGGTGTTCTGGAGAAGTTTCACTCTGTGGTGTTAACCTTAAAAATAAAACAGTCATTTTACCGGCAAAAAATGGATTTATTTGGGAATAACAGAAAATTGCAATTGGAGACATGCAAGCTATAGCAAAAACATAGGCAAGTCCAGCAAAAAGGAGAGGAATGGTATTTTATGGAAAAGCAGGAGGAAGAAGGACAGGTTGTTTTGAATGGGAATCCATTGGAGGAAACCACAAGTTCAAGGTGATGATGGTTTCTCAGTGGCTTATTGTAGGGCCAGTCGATATCTTGTAGGAGGTGCAACCTCCATCTTTTCTTGTTGGGACTGGTGATTGATAATACTGTCCTGCTGACTGTTCTTCTTTTGGGATCTATAATTAACAATTCTTCCTATAATAGATGTTGAGTGGTGTAATTCCTTGCTGTAGCCTCCTCTTCTGTCCTCCTGACTTCACTTTGTGGGGTTTCCTTTAATTTTCATGGTGGAAGTACATACAAATCTTATCAGGTAGATGGGCCTCTTTTGTCCTTGCACCTTTACCAACCTTGTGCCTCTGGCCAATCCCCAGTCCAGATAGCTGGTACCCAGAGGTAAAGAACTTTGCTGTCCTGGCTGGCTTGTGTATTTGTGATAATCATCTTGCTGCCCACCCCCACATCCCACTGTCCCCTCCACTGCATGTCTGTCTGCCTTTGCCTGGCTTCTGGCCCTCTCCCTATGTCTTCCACTCTTAGTCTTGAGGAGAAGTTAGATTTTGAGTGTTGTTTCTGTCTGTCTTTTGTAGACTCAGATTGTACTTACTCTCTGATTGCTACTTCAGGTAACCATCAGCTAAAGGAAATTCCAGTCCTTAATATTACTCCCTGTTGAGTCTGTCCATCCTAGGTCTCCTCTTGCTCCAACATCTTCCTTACATTCTCGCTCTGTGCCTGTGCATGGAAACAAGACTGTTGCATGGGACAAATATGTATTTGGTCTTATTAGAGACCTTTTGCTGTATGGTAGCAAATACTAATAACTCACTGACTCTCAGACTCCAATGTGCAGATGAATCACTTGGGGATCTTATTAAAGTGCAGATTCTAATTCAGTAGACCTGGAGTGGGTTTTTTTTTTTTTTAAGATTTTATTTATTTATTTGACAGAGAGAGATCACAAGTAGGCAGAGAGACAGGCAGAGTGAGAGGCGGGAAGCAGGCTCACCGCTGAGTAGAGAGCCCGATGTAGGGCTTGATCCCAGGACCCTGTGATCATGACCTGAGCCGAAGGCAGAGGCTTTAACCCATTGAGCCACCCAGGCATCCCAGGGGGTGGGCTTTTTTTAAACAAGCTCCTGGGTGATGGAATGCTGCTGATCTGCAGACCACATTTTTTATAGCAAGGGTCTAACTGGTCCCAGAGGCAGTATGATATAGAGCAGTGTTTTCAACTTCCACCCTGTTGACTGTTTGGGCCAGACATTTCTTTGTTGTAGGGCTGTTCTGTACATTATAGGATGTTTAGCAATATCCCTAGATTCTATCTGCTAGATGCCAGTAGTTCTCCCTTCTCAGTTGTGATAGTCAAAACTCTCTTCAGATATTGCCAGATATCCCTTGGGGGTAAAATTACCCCTGATTCAGAGAACCACTGGTACAGAGGTTATTACTAAGACTCTAGTCTAGACTGTTTGCATTCAAATTCTGGCTTACCAAGTTACTAGGTGAGTTACCATGGGCAATTTAATTAACATTTTTGTGCCTCAGTTTTCTCCTCTAAAATGGGGCTGATAATAGCGTCTATTAGATATTCATAGAATTACTACAGGGATTAAAGGATTAAATATCCAGGAAGTGCTTAGAACTCTATGCATGTGTACATCTAGAAATCAATCAATGTTAGCGAATGTTATTAGCCACATTTTGCTCTGCACTGGACCTTTCATTAAGGGATGCTATTTCACTATCTATGAACATGTTCTGATCAATCAAAAGAAAATAAATGTTCCATATTCTTGAATTAAGACAATGTAGTTTATTTACCTATCTAGATTAATACTGGAAAAACAGCTTATTAAACACACATTGTGGTATTTTATATTGACTCTAGTTAATCATGATCTTGTATTCACCACCTAATAATGTCACTTGAACCTTATATAGCTAGGAAGGGGGATATATAGCATGCCTCTGTATCTGACTCCTAACAGAACAGCAACTAATCTAATCCATGAAACCCAAGGAAATCTGAGACTTGTATAATTGTCCTGCAGTCCTTCAAACATCTCTCAAAACTCATTGCCCACACCCCTCCTAGTAACAATAAATATAATAATATTTTCCAGGCTGAGATAGAAGTATGACTTGATTTAGTTACTCATGTTCCTGAATTCAACACCTAATTAAAGCCACTCATGTGCTTGCTGGAATTTTTTTTTGGGGGGGGGTCCTTCATTTTCATTATCAACACCTTTGTCAGGATAATAATTTACTTTGCAGAACATTCTCAATCAAGTATTTGAATGATTTTTTTCTTTCTTAATCATATGCTACTCCCTGACCTTGCCCAGAACTTAAGGAATAAAATTTCTTTAGACTTTACAGGTTTCTACAAAGCAGCTAAGTTTACAGAACAAGAAACTGCAGCATGTCAAAGGAAATACTCTTAGGGCATTCCTACCTGGTGATAGAACAGCTGGTCATCATAGTGGTGATAAAAGCCACCGGTATGTGATTTTACGTAGACTGGAAACAAATGGATGAAGAACTAAAATTTAAAACTGTTGACTGGATTTTTTTACTTGGTGTCACTACATTGGATCTCTAAGCAAAAATGAAGTGAGATTCATAGCAGTTTTATTTAAATAGCAGTTCTGTCCAATCCCAGTCATGTTTGACTAACAGTTGTGGAGTACTTACCCTGTGGTACACTCTGTGTTAACGCATCTGATGTGCATTATCTTGACTTGGCCCTCATTCCAAAACAATGTGCTGGGGTCCTCTTTTTGCCCTTCCTCATTTTTTTTTTTTTAAAGATTTTATTTATTTATTTGTCAGAGAGAGAGAGAGAGAGAGTGCGCGAGAGCAAGCACAGGCAGACAGAGAGGCAGGCAGAGGCAGAGGGAGAAGCAGGCTCCCGGCCGAGCAAGGAACCCGTGGGACTCGATCCCAGGACGCTGGAATCATGACCTGAGCCGAAGGCAGCCGCTTAACCAAATGAGCCACCCAGGCGTCCCGCCCTTCCTCATTTTATAGTTAAGTAAATGGTGATCTAGAGAGATTAAGTATCTTGCCCAAGGTCAGGGCTAGTAACCAATGGGCCAACATTAAGACTGAAATATTTAGAGTTAAGAACTCTTTCCCTGGTGCTACCTCCATCAAGTTTTACTGCAGTAATTTTGCTTTAAAACATCCTCAATATTCACACCCAGGAGGGCAGTAACTACGCTGTGAATGTGTTAAATGGGAAATTCCCTGGTACTTTTGAAGTATCATTTAAGTCACATAAGAAACAAATAAGTAAGTAAAAAAAAAAAAGGTAAAAAAACAAAAAAACAAAAAAATACAAATAAGTATATTCTGCTTGGATGTCATTTGCTCATTGGCCAATCTCATTATCTGTTGATATTTTGAAGATGTCTCTAACAATATCTTGACTTCTGGGGAGTATTTCTCTTGCTTTGATAGGATACCGTGTTTGCTATCTGTTTTCATTTTCATAGCAAGGGAAGAACAATTTGCTGCTCTACCAACTATCTTCTTTTACTTACAAAATAACTGTAAATCCAGAGCTGGTGAAAAGTGTTAGATTGATAATACTGCTCTAGGAAGCCACAGAAAGGAAGTGCAAGCCTTGCCCTCACTTCTTGCCCATAATCTCTGACCAAAACCTACAAGGTGCATTTTTAGAAAGGAGAGACTAATTTGTGGTCTGAGGTAATCACTCTAAAATTTCCTTGAAAGCCCCAATTAGGAAGCAAAAGTAGACACTAAAGGAAAGAGGAATTTAAGCCTCTAGAATCATAATGATTAAAATACATTTAGAAAAGAGACTTTGTGTTTACTAATTACCTTTAAACTGTTCAGAAGGATGATTTCCTTTTTCTGTTCAAGACTTAGGGTAAAGTCATGGTAAGTTTCTTAATGGTCCAGAGGAACTGACCAGAATGAGAGCTGTTCTCAAAACAACATGATTTTGAAACTGATTTGTGAGAAGTACAATGTTTGCAGTCAAATGCTCTACCACTGAGGAGAAGTACAATGTTTGATTTGAAGAAGTGGATAATGAGGAGCCAATCATAATTATCCTAAAATATTTAAAGAGCTATTATGTTCGTAGTAATGATAAGTAATAATATTGGCTAATAGTAGTCTTATTATCTAATGATAATCTTATTATCTAATGCTAATAACATTGACACGTCTAGGTGTTAGTCACTTTGCATGTAATTCCCACAGCAACCCAGAGCGTTATGTACTACTTTACAGATAAGGAAATAGAGTACAATGGTGCTTCATGGTAGAGTCAGGACTTCTGCTTTTAGTGCCCTTTGTCTCAACCACAGTACATAGTTTTCTTTGCAAGTGAGGGATTCTTAATCCACCTTCAGCTCTTGCGAATAGATCTATTGCTAATGGATAACATTTTCTGGATGGCATATTTATATGACTCCGTATAACTAAATGTAAAGTAAGTAAATATAAAGTCATCTTTTTTCATGTTAATAATTTTGGGAATTTATTCTTTAGACAGTAGGGAGCCACAGAAGTGTTTTTAGGAGGAGTATATTGGGATTGGAGAATGCAAGGAAAATGAGTTTATCATCTTGAGAGAAGATTTCTATAATAGTCTAGACAAAAGATGATGGAGTCTGGACCTTGGGCAGATGAGGAGGGGAGAAAAAATAAGAGGCAGATTCCAGAGACACCTAAGAGGTAGACAGGAGGGATTGGTGATTGGCTAGATATGGTGGGTAAGGTAGAAAGAAGAATTGGAGGTGCTTCTGAGCCAGTCAAGTGCATGGTAATACCATTATCCTAGATAGGCTAGGTATGTTCTAAAAGAGATTGATTTGGGATCATGTGGAAAGTAATATATCTTCAGATTTGCTTGGTTTGCAGTGCCTGTGCCACATCAAGGCAGAGATGCACACTGGGCAGTTAGAAATGAGTCTAAAGTTCCAAGGAAAGCCCAGAGCTGGAGACTGAGTTTGGGCCTGTCTGCTGAGAGCCATGGAAGTAGATGGATGTTCCCACAGAGAACATGAAGAGCAAGAAACCTGGGGAGCCCAGGACCATGAACAGAGTAGTCATGTCTGTTCTGGCCATTTGGCAGGTGTTTGCCAGGGAAGGGCACCACAAAGAGAAAATTAGATAATCAAGCCTCAAATCACAAGAGAACAGGTTGTTTTTGTGAGATTGTCTGCTGAATAAAGCAGTCTGTGTGAGACTGAAAATTTCCAGTTTTCTCTTATAACAGGCTCCCAATAGGACAGAAGTAGAAGAAACTGGTTCCAGGGCCTATGATTTAGGTTGGTATTCTTAAGACCTCTACTCCCACTCTTCCAATGCCCCTCCACCCCAGTGATCTGGGAATTAGCCTCTTTTCAAAATTACATTCAAAAAAAAATTTCTGAGTTAATGATATACCATCCTTGAAATGTGATAAAGTACATTGGGAAGGCATCAGTTCAGTGTGGGTTTTGTTTGTTTTGTTTTGTTTGTTGTTGTTGTTTTTTGTATAAGAGTCTAAAACCATTTCTTTTCATTTTTATCTTTTTAAACACTTTTCTTCAACTACAGGTGGAATGGTAAGAAGGCCATCTCACATGTTTTCTCCTCTTCTATTTCTCGACAAGCTGTGTGACCTTGTACAAGACACCTCAGCTATCTGGGGCTCAACTTCCCTTATCTTTTAAATTCAGGAATTGGACTATATTTTCTCTGAGGTACCTTTCAGCTCAAAAGTTTTGTGATTCCATAATTCAAGCCCTGCACATAAATGCCATTTTTTAAAAGATTTTATTTATTCATTTGACAGAGAGAGATCACAAGTAGGCAGAAAGGCAGGCAGAGAGAGAGAAGGGGGGGGGGGGAAGCAGGCTCCCTGCTGAGCAGAGAGCCCAATGCAGGACTTGATCCCAGTACCCCGAGACCATGACCTGAGCCAAAGGCAGAGGCTTAAACCACTGAGCCACCCAGGCACCCCCATAAATGCCATTTAAATGTCATTGGTTAGATCACCAAAAGGCTAATAATTGTATAATCAGGGATAGATCAAATACCATTGAAATAAGGTTCCTTGAAGATTGAAAAAGTTCTCTTTATAGGAATGAAATAACAGCATTTTTTTTCATGAGGTCAAAATTTTCATTTTGGTATGAGCTCTAATTAAATTAAATCCTGAGAAATTTAGCCTAGAAATATAGAAGACCTCCTCCCTCCCTGACTGACTCTAAAGGTTACGAGATAATAGAACATTTGTTGTTGTTGTTGTTGTTGTTGTTTTCCTTGATGTACTGACTTTTAGGAAAGATGAATAACTATTGTCTTAGCTCAGGCTGCTATAACAGCATACCATAGTTTAGGTGGCTTTACCAACAGACGTCTGTTTCTCAAAGTTCTGGAGGTTGGAAGTCTGAGATCAGGGTTTCAGCATCATCAGGTTCTGCTCAGGGCACTCTTCCTGGCTTGCAAGCCATCTTCCTGCTCTGTTCTCACAGGGAAGAGAAAAAGAAAGACCAAGCTCTTTTGTTTCTTCTTATAAGGATACTAATCCTATCATGGAGACCCTACCTTCATGATGTCATCTAAGGCTAATCACCTCCTAAAGGCCCCACCTCCATGTATTATCACATTGGCAGTTAGGACTTCAACGTGAAATTTGGGGGGTGGGGTTGGGATACAAACTTTTCATGCAAAATAACTATCTCGATGAAGAAGCTATAGCTCTAAGTAAGGTACACCTAGTTAGGGAGTCTGCTTTGATAAATAATGACATGGGGGGGCACCTGGGTGGCTCAGTGGGTTAAGCCTCTGCCTTCGGCTCAGGTCATGTCTCAGGGTCCTGGAATCAAGCCCCGTATCGGGCTCTCTGCTCGGCAGGGAGTCTGCTTCCCTATCTCTCTCTGCCTGCCTCTCTGCCTACTTGTGATCTCTCCCTCTCTCTCTGTCAAATAAATAAATAAAATATTAAAAAAAAATAATGACATGGCGGTCAAAGTAGACTGGGTAGGGTGTGGTCCTCAAACACCTGAAGAAATATCATTGAGAGATGGACCAAATTATAGTTGACATGGAAGGGAAGTTGTCCTAGTGGGAGAAGGATGGTAAGAGGCACTGTGGTAATGAGGTTAAAGGGAGGCCACAAACAGGAAGCCAGATTAAGGAGTCCGTTTTGGGGAGGATCAGGAGCAAGTCAAGAACCAAGAAGTGAGGATATGCTCAGGGAAAGCAGTGCTGGATAAAGGCTGATACACTATGTGTGCCTTCTCTTCTATGGTTCCAGCTGCCTTTCCTGGGAGTTCTGAAAAGCTGGGTAGAACCAGACACTAGAGGATAAACTGCTTTTGGTTTCTGGGCATCCGCATTTTAGGGAGAAGACACTACAAAGAGGGGGAGCCTCTTCCCTTCCTTGAGGGCTTTAGGAGTTGGACCAAAGTTACATAATGTTGCAGTAGTAATATGTGCCTGTGTATATTGGAACCTTTTCTTTCTATTTATTTCAGTGGACTTGGAAACAGACCCTCAGATCAGTTTTGTCTCCTGTCCCGTCACTGTCCCAACTCCCCACCCCTTATTCTAGGTGAGTCATCGTCTTCCAGAACAGTGACAGCCATCACCAAAATTGAGAACTCAGTGTGACAAAAGGGCTCTTTTCACAGTCCTCTGGCAATGTAATATAAAAGTTCACCACATCAGGCACATCATCTTAATCACTCAGGTCAAAAGAACCTCTAGTTGTGACAAGTAGCTGCCTCCATAGTTAACATCCTCTTTCTGATTGGCAAGGAGAAGACTGCAGATCACCAATGCATAGATGATCACTTCACTGTTTTATTTCTTTAGATTTGCCTCCATCAGTTCAAATAAGGATTTCAGCCCGAGTCTTCTGTGTTAAAAGGATATATGGAAAAGAAGCCAGTTCTCACTCTTAAGATGAAGTGAGACTTAGCAATGGTGCCAGAGTTTCTAAGTGCACTGATGAAAGCATTACTTTAGTCCATATCTATTAAATACCTGTTCTGGATGCCTGGCACTATCCCTCTAGGCACTGAGAGGTACAGGAGTACAGAGGCAGGCAGAGTTTGGCTCTAATCGAGCCTATATTCCTGTGGAGAAACAATTACGGAAATGGAAAAATATCAACTAATGACAAGCACTATGCCAAGAACCAAGTAGGTGGGTGTGATGGAGAGTGATTGGGGGCTACTTTAATTAGGTGTCCAGAAAAGACTCCCTAAAGAAAGGACATTAAGGACATTAATGCTACGATCTGATTGACAAGAGAGGGGCGCCTGTGCAGGTCCAGGAGTGAGTATTCCAGGCACAACACAGAGTTGGCTCAAAGGCCCCGAGGCAACACTGAAATTGACATATAAGGTTGTAGTTTAGTAAGAGTAGAGAAGTAGTCGATGACTTCCCAGGGAAAGGTAAGAGCCATACATAAGGAATTCAGAATTTATTCTAAGAATATTGGGAAATTATTGGAAGGTTTTAAGCAGGGAAAAGATTTTATCAACGTACTATTTAAAGATTACTTTGGCTGTTTATAGAAAATGGATTGCATAAGGACAAGACCATAAGAAAGCAAGTCAGGGGGCGCCTGGGTGGCTCAGTGGGTTAAAGCTGCTGCATTCGGCTCAGGTCATGATCCCAGGGTTGTGGGATCGAGCCCCGCATCGGGCTCTCTGCTCAGCGGGGAGCCTGCTTCCTCCTCTCTCTCTCTCTCTCTGCCTCTCTGCCCACTTGTGATCTCTGTCTATTAAATAAATAAATAAAATCTTTAAAAAAAAAAAAGAAAGCAAGTCAGTTAAGAAGTGGCTACTGTCACCCACCCTGAAAGACAATGATGGCTTAGATCACCGTTTTGGTAGTGGAGATGGGGAGAAATGGATGCGTGTAGAATTTATTTTGAGGATAGAAATAACGTAGTTAGTTATTTCCATGTGGATAAAGTGAGAGAAAGAGGGAATGAAGAATAATTCTTAGAGCTTGGGGTTGAGCAACTTAACAGATGGGGGTATATACTAAGCCAAGGAAGACTGGAACAGAAGCAGGTTTTGGGGGAAAACCATCGTTCAGTTTGAAGTATACTGGTGATGTCAAAAAAAGATGTCAAGGAAGCACTTGGATATAAAGTTGGAGCACCAAGGACACCTAGTGTTGGTGTGGCAAAGAGAATTATTCTTTTACTGTATATACACGTACTTTTCTATATTTTTGACTACTTTATGTTTTGGTGGGGGTCATGTGGCTACTCTGGTCAATGGGCTATATCATGTTGGGCTGAAGCCCTTAAGAGGGAATTTCAAGTTCTCTATGATTTCTCCTGCTGCTGCCAAAGTGACTGTTAGTGTTCCAGATGGAAGAGTGCTTTTCAGCCTGGGTCCCTGAATGTTGAAGCAGAGTCACTATTCCCTCTGTTCATCTGTATTGGTCACATGGCATGAAAGAGAAATAAACCTTCTTGTGTTAAGGCACTGAGGTTTGGGGGTTCATTTATTACTTCAGGACACCTGAGTTGATACTGACTAGTACAGCCAGATATATGCAGCTAGGCATTTTCAGTAAAAAGATACTACATGAAATCATGGGAATGGACATTTTCTTGTAAGGAGAAAGTGCAGATGGAGAGGAAAAGGGAGTCCAGGCTAAAACTCTAATGTACTCTAACACACTGGGCTTGAATAAAAATGGAGAGTCAGCATTGTAAGGTGCCTCAGAAGCTAAGAGAGGAAGATGAAATGTAAAAATAGGAGTCTGATTCCTGAGTATTTGAGCATGAGGAATGATTCTGTAGTACCACATAGACATTGCAATGGCAGTTGTGTCTTTTCTCCATTGTTGGTTGTGGGAGAGAGCCTGGCTGTGACTGCTTAGAATGCAGTCACAAGGGGAGCACAGTACACTCTAAAAGGCTATGTTGGTATGCTGGTTCAAGCCAGCAGGTCATAAGATTGAGAACTTTTTTTTTTTTTTTTTCCTTCTTGGCTCTGGATTTGGGCAGATGCAGATGTATCCGACCTGGAAAGCTTTTTCTGACTTATCCCACACTAGGTGATGCTTAGATATTCCTTCTTGAGGTTTCCATCAGGTCCACAGGAGGTCTCTAAGGCTTGCTATATTGCAATGTAAGTGTCTTGTTTCCTCAGATAGTCATCTCATCCAGGACTGTCCCTAGCACTCACGAAGATATTCGTCATGAAGCAGATTCTCAATGTTGGTTCAGTGAATGGACAGTCTTTCTTGGCACCTGATAAGATCAACTCCTAGAAACATGAGGGATGTTTGTCACAAATATAAGATAGTAAGTATTTCTATTAACATCCCATGACCAAAGGAAGCCTAACTTTCTTGTTCAGATTCTTCACATACCTAGTTCATCAACATGTACTTACCAAATGCCTGGTGGGTACCAAAAATTATGCATTGGAGGGAAGATAGGAAGTATCTATCTTAGCTTCTATGCTCAAGGGAGTAACAGTGCAGTTGAGAGGATGAGGCTAATGGCTATGAATCCATCAGAGAATAGTAAGAGATAGTATATAGTTAATTGAAAAACCGAATGCCACAGACAATGAGCATTATAGGAGTTTGATAAGGGGAAGAAATAGATGAATGTGAAATTAAATCAGATCTAGGAAAATTTCTTAGAGGACATGCAACTTTGAGGGCATGTCAGATCCACAAGGCTGGAGAAGGATACAGAGAGAGGTACTGAATCAGAGATTCTGATTGTGAAGGGGCAAATGATTAAATCCCTGACACCAGAGAGAAGGGTGTTTTTTGGGTATTGGCAAGGAACTTGGTTGGAAAGAGGGTGGGGCCAGATTAGGTAGGATTTCAAAAGTCAATAAACTCGTAATTCATGCCATTCATTTATTAATACATTCATTCACTTGTGAAACATTCATTGAGTCCCTAACCTGTACCAGCCACTGTTGTAAGTATGAGGTGTGTGTGTGTGTGTGTGTGTGTGTGTGTGTGTGTGGTCACGCACGTAGTCTCTGACCTCAAGGAGATTATATTTGTTGATGAGAGGATAGTAAAAACATTGAGACAACGATGTAGCGATATTTGTATGTATTGAAGTTTTTTTTGTAACCTAGATAATTGGGTATTATAGCTTAAATGCCTAAGAAATAAGAAAAACCTCTTCTATTTGTTCTACCCCACGTTCCACACTCACAAACATGGTAGCTTGTGATCTGTTAACAATACAGTAATTTTCCAGTGTCTCCTATCCTTCCTAATTATAGCGGGACCTGCTGCCCATTAGATAGACTGGTGTCCTTGAAAAACAGCAAAATAGGAGATATAGGCTCTCATGCCCATCGTGTCAAACTTAGGCCTGTGAGTATTGCATGGCTTTGTGCCCAGTAGAAGAGGACTAGGGTTGCCAAATCTTTGGATAATAACAAGCTCCAATCTACATAACACCTGGTCTTTACAAACCAAGTCATTATGAATGTGATCCAAGTTGTCACTCCAGGGGTTTTATTATTTCCAAATTAGCTGGAGTTGTTTCTTATATATATTGAAGTTCCCTGCACCAGTTCTCTTGTTTAGTGTGGATCACGGGACTGCCTTCCCTGATTCTGCTAAGGCTTGGTGAGGTTAGAGGGCAGTGAGGGAGAAGAGACCATTGTACTCTTGATTTTTTGGTCAATAAATATTGTTGGAGGATAAACAGAGAACTCAGATAATACTGGGTATAGAGGGGGCATTCTAGGGTAGGGCTCAGAAGCAAATGTTCCAGAGCTGGGCAAATGGGGGGACTCATTGCTACTTGTCCTATCTACAATATAAATATGTGACAAGAAAACAAACCCAAGATCCAGTGACTGAGATAAAGAAATTAGGATTTGGGATTCTGAGGTAAAACCTCATGTCAGACTTGGGGAGATCTGGGAAGACAGAAGTAGAAATGAAGAGATGAACAAAGCCTTCCAAATATCCATCTACCGGCACAGTTCTCTCCCTTTCCTTTAAAACCCCATTATCTCTTGCCTGCATGACTGTTCCAGTCTTGCTGCTTTGTGTGCTGTCTCTGTACAGCATGGTGGTGATCTTTTAAAAATCTAAATTAGAGGGGCGCCTGGGTGGCTCAGTGGGTTAAAGCCTTTGCCTTCGGCTCAGGTCATGATCCCAGGGTCCTGGGATCGAGTCCCGAGCCCTGCATCAGGCTCTCTGCTCGGCGGGTATCCTGCTCCCCCTACCCCTCTCTCTGCCTGCCTCTCTGCCTGTTTGTGATCTCTATCAAATAAATTAAAAAAATATTTTTAAAAAATCTAAATTAGGTTATATTGCCCACAGAGTTAAAACCAGCCTTTAACTCTCAAGGACCTGCCGGCTCTGACTCATTTGCCCTCGCCCCCCACTCATGTCACTACCCCCCGCCCCCCC